>LJIJ01005941.1:0-10587 GCA_001718145.1 Orchesella cincta
GGAGGGAAGAACTGAGTAGCTCGCTGAAGGAATGGTTCAAAGAGATAACACCGTTGTCCCTGCCCATTTGTGCCGACTACGGAGGAACCCGAACTTCAAACCAAGGCTCCTGTTGAGGTACACAACAGTTTGAAATCGAAAATCAATTTTATTTATGAAAAAGTGGTTCATTTCTTTATCATTTTTACAGGTTCAAGCCCGACACTTACACGTCGTGAACATGCTCATCGCCTGGATCATCCTCGTCCCTCTCGCCTTTTTTGTGAGTCGCTACTACAAGGAAACCTTCTCCAAAGTCTTCTTCCTCCAGGAATTCTGGTGGTACGATCCACGTCCTCGCCCTCCTCACCGCGCTGCTGTTCATGTTGGAAGTTTCTACTCGATGCACCTCCGCCGAGAAGGAAGTGACTACAAGACTCTCTGGACGGATGCCACCACCATCCACATCTACTTCGGCTACACTCTCGTGTGCATCTTCATTATTCACCTTTTCCTCGGCCCCTTCCGGTTTTGGATAGGGATCTCCGGGAAATGCAGATCCGGCTCCATTGGGGCTTCGGATGGGCAGAGTACATTTTGGCTGCTTTCACCTTCGCCTCCGCTGCTGGAATGCCGCAGGGTCTCATGAATTGCGAGTCATTTTGTGTCTACGTCGCCTTCCTCTTCTTCCAAGTCTTGTTTTACGCGATAATGGAAAAGCACAGCCGCATTGTTGATAAAAGACTGGATTTGGAGCCGCCTCGTAGATACTTTCCTGTTCACTCCATGCGAATCTTTCATAAGGATGCTCCCGTGAGTGTTTTTAAAAATATAAATGCATTTTTCACACTCATCAGTTTTTTAACTAGTTTCTTTCGTTTTTCTAGGGCTCTGTCATCCGGATTGTGATGCTCATCGCCTACTTCCTCATCAGCATCGCTTTCTACGCTGCCCTTCACATCTTAACCGTGCAAAACCCCAACTCTTGCTTCCAGAAGGTGGTTGGAGCTGTGGCTCTCTTTTGAACTATTTTTTTGTATTATCGCCTGTAAATATATTTTAGATTTAAAACTAGTAATTTCACTGTTGAAGTAAAAAAAATATACATAAAACTGAAATGCATTGTGTAATTTTCTTGTCTAATCTTATTACGAGTGTTGGGAAAGCTGTTAAAACTATTAAAAATCAGTGTTAAAATGAAAACAGTTGAATTGTTTTATTTTAAATATGCACGTGTGACTTTATTGTTCCCAATTATTGAATATAAGAAAAAATTGCATTATAATGAACAAATCCGGGAGATTTATCAATCGAACGAGATCTACTTTCGCTTTTCAGCTAGCGCCGAACCCAGAATCATACCCAACACCAAAATGCCACTGCCCATGATCATTCCAGTCATATCTCCAAACAAAAGAGTGTCCTGCACCACAAAAAATATATTAGAACTCTCCAACAATTGATTGACACGGGATGAAGAAACTATTAAAATGATTAAGGATAAATACAGTTCTCTTTGAGTCTTCCTTCGCCGGTTTCTTGAGCTGGAGCAGCTCGTTCTCGCATTGGCACAACTGCTTCTGCATCTTGGTCAACACCCCCATCGTTTGACGCTGCTCCCCCTTAGCTTGTTGCATTTCCACCTCAAGTTTATAGTGCTTCCCTTTCTCCCGATGTGACTCCGACTTGGCCTGGCGCAGCTCCTCGTCGATTTGACGGAGCTTCTCCTTTGCTTTACGTGTCTCTCTCTTTGGCCTGACGCAGCTCCTCGTCAACTTGACGGAGCTTCTCCTTCGCTTTCCCTGACTCAGCCTTGAGCACCGCGACTCATCGTGGACTTCCTTCAATGCTGCAGCAGAAGACGATGTCATCGCCATCAAGAAGGCCTGCAGATATACATTTCAATTCACGAATAATTTAGAAACACCGTCGAACATTAGAATTAAACTTGGGACCAACTATTATTTTTGGGAGGAGCTCTTCCGGCACTGGGGGAAGCTCCGGAATGTCATCAAAGGGGTGGCTTCCTCCGAACTTTTCTTTCTTGGATTTGGCATCACCCTTATCATTCACGTTAGCTGAAAAACCATTAATTTACCTCGTTTTGAGTTTAATTTTCGAAATAAGCACACTATTAAGTAGGTACTCACCGTTTTTCTCGCGTTTAAACTCCGGCTTTCCTCCAGAAGCTGCTCCAGGCTTTGGAGTGGATGAACCGTCCTTCTCCCCAACTGTTGGAGTGCTGGTGGGACCGCTTGCCATTTTTGAATTTAAAAGGGATTCAGAATAAATTTAAAATTAAACTGGGAACAGAGAGAGATAGATGTATAAATGTTTTAGAGATTTCTTAACGGAAAGAATGTGCAAGAATAAATATGAGAAAAACAAATTTTTATACCGAAATTTTCCACTCATTGCTTTCTCCTGTTGCGTAGTACCCTTAAAAAGCTACCGGCGGCAAACCTGATGTGGGGTTCTGGTTCTTCGAAACTGCTCAGATATTGGGCCTACGACGAAAAAAGTGTATCTCCCATATTTCTTTCATTATTGGATTAACTTTCGCCGTTTTAATCAAGATTTCAATTTCTTTTATTAAAATTAGTAATAAAATGAAAGCAAGAAAAAACATTGGCATTCAAAATTCTCTTCCAGCAATAAAAGCATTTAGATATGCAAAGGCCACGACGGTTTTTCAATTTACCATTAATACTACTAATTAGTAGTATTTGAAGGCAACACATAATTTAAAGGCATGGCGTCTATGAATTCATTCATCTACAGGCATTTAAATGCTATCTGCTTAACAGTTAAGCCTTAATTTGAATTTGGTTTTCCTTTTTTCTGTTTGGTATAATCCAGTTTGTGTTAAAGTTTGTGTAAGATTTTGTGAGAGATGCGTCACTCCAATTTCTATTACGCCATATTTTTCATCCTTTCACATTTGACAATACAATTGACTTTTTTATTAATCCTTATAAGTTTGATGTTTCAGTGTAAATATCAAAACACATGCGAATCTGACATCAGTCTGCTATCATCACTTATTCTCCTGCAAAACATTTTAAGAGCACAAATCCTTAGTTAACTTTTTGTCCACAATGAAAACCTTTCAGTTGAACTTTTCCATTATTTTAGTTTACCACTAGTTTAGTTTTATTTTAGTTAGGACCAGTTTTGATTGCTCAGTCAGAAAATGCATCCGAGGAGCTATCAATGATCCAGAAACCAAGATTGGACGCCAAATTTGAAATAACTAATGACACCAATCACAGTGTCCCTACCTAACCTCTGCGCGAACCAGGATTTCTAAAATCGGAAAGTTCAACTGAAGCGTAGCCTACCTTGGATGGACTATTCTTGCACCTCATCATTTCCCAAATGGCTGGAGTACTAGCACACTTCCAAACAGTTCACATCACCTTCAATCGATCGAAATTTGTGTTCTGACGCATTTCCTGATGTGTCTATTTGGAAGTATGTTGCATACGGAATTTGGGCAGCATGTAAGGATCCCGTATTGCCCCTAGAAGAATGTGCAATTCTCGTCGAGAACACCGTGCCATCCCTTTTGCCAGCGTGGACTCAATGCAAATGAAGCTATTGGTGGCATAGAAATACGCTCTCTTTTATTTGGCCAGGCAACAATTAGAATCATACCACTTCCGAATGTTAAATAACATGGTACACTTACTTACAAACAAAACAGTTAGGTTACTTGTAAAATATGCGTTAATGCGTTTACGGCTGCTTTACCGTTACAGATTACTTACCCGCTACGGGCCCGCCCGGCTCTAGTTATAATACTATACTATGATTTCTTTTAAAATCCGCTGAAGGATTTAGCATTACCGCGAACATGTTGTTACAATGGATTTAGCATACGATTTCCTATGTAAATGGATTTAGCGATATCGATTTCATGTAAATGGATTTAGCATACGATTTCCCATGTAAATGGATTTAGCATACGATTTTCAACGTTAAAGTTGATTACATTTTATTTGGATTTGGCATGGAAAAAAATAAGAGATGGGATTTAGCATTAGAAAAAAATAAGAGATGGGATTTAGCATTAGAAAAAAATAAGAGATGGGATTTAGCATTAGAAAAAAATAAGAGATGGGATTTAGCATTAGAAAAAAATAAGAGATGGATTTAGCATTAAAAAGAAATAAAAGGATTTAGTATAGAAAGAAATAAGCATAGGAATTTAGCATAAAATATTAATTTGCCATAAAATGGAGATTTTGCTCTTCGGAAAATTTAAAAGGGCCGTTGGCTAACTATATTTTCATTATTTGGTGGTGGTCCGGTGGGCTGTCCGATCGTGTCCGCAGGTTTTAATTTGTGGGGTGGTTTTGCGCCGGTGTTTGGCGAGGCCTGATGCCCAGCGGTAGGATGTGCCGCAATCGCTGCAGGAAAACCTCACTCCAGAGTGCTGTGCCATGTGCATACTTTTCATGGGCGTGTTGTTGAAAACACGGCCACAAATGTCGCACTTGAGATGGTGTGGGACGCTTGGCATCCAGCATCCAAGGGGTTGTGGCACAACCAGATGGACAACTCGGCAATCCCATCCTCACAGTATGGACAACGAACTTGAACTCTGGATTCATAGTCCCGCTGTTTCGCACGTACCTGTAGTGTATTTGAATGATTTGTTCATTATGCTTATTTAATTTTCATACGACCATAAATTAATATGGCCTTGACTTCTGTAGGAAGCCTACGTGCAGACTAGAATTAAGTCGTGTCTCATCTCCTAGAGAGTTACTCCTACTTATACCTTGTTTGTGAGAGCTACGAGCTCAGACCTAACCTTGACTTGTTCTTGTAACAATCTCTTATTCTCCTGGAATAAAACTGTTCATTACTTAGGCAAAGAATCCTAAAGCGTGCAATGCATAAGCATTTCTCATAATTCATATTATGTGGCACTCATGTCTTTGAAAGCATACACCACATAAAATCTTGGCGACGTGGATTTTCAGGTGAGTTTTATAAGTTTCGAAAACGAGTGAAGTTTTTAAAACGTACATTTTACAGCCTGAAACCCAGTTTTGTTGAGCTTGACCCAGCGAGTGTTTTCTCTGTAATTTTCCCACGATTTATTTTCGCAACTTATCATGGATTAGATTTACCTTGTGATGATTGCTTTACGTGTGAATTTCACCAACCATAATTCACTGAAAAAACCAATCCAGCTGTTTCCATAGATTTTTTTCTCACATTATAATGCGTTAACATAACCTCTAGCAAAAACTTTTGTTCTCCGATTTGGCGAAAATTGCAGGATAATGATTTTAACCGTAGATTTAATCTCAATCGGTGAATCCCAGTTAGCGGATTTTCGATTTTAAACAGAGGAATTTTCAGTTTCAAGGTTTTCCAGCCGTTTTTTGCCTCTGGACGGCGCCACAATCGCTAACTGGATCATGCTGATTGCAGATTCGTATCTACCATTAATCTATTATTTGTAAATTTCAGCCAAATGGAGACAAAAAGTTTTTGAGGAAGGTGCCAACTTAGTTTAAGCATTACTTTACATATTACAATGAATGGCAGACCTGAAAGTCCGAAAAATAAATGAATCAATGGAATGGGTTGAATTTAGATTGACAGTTGATTGGCATATAAATTTGATTGAAAGTTAACAAAACAATTGCCAGAAGACCATGATCATGTGCCCGTTTGATAAAGTAATTGTCGACGTTTTTCGGTGCAAATGATATTGATTAGAGAAAATACCCACATTGTTTAACTGCAGCAAAAGAAAAGTGATACAACTGAGGAAACTGTTTTGACTGTATTTATAGATAATGGAGCTAAAACTCCAGTACAATGTCACAATCCAATTTCTACCACCATATCAACATCATACATTCCAAACTCCTGTGGAGATTTTTGTGTAGCTTCAAAGTATATCTTATTTATATTTGCATGTTCCTTAGCAATCGTTGTCAGTGTATGTAATAAACGCGCAAGATGCTTATGTAACCTGTTACAACTAATGCACTCATGTTGACTGTTTAAATGCCCCATGTTCAATCGTCAGCTGTCAGTCAACTATCTTGCAAAGATTAAATTAAATATACAAAGCAGCAACCTGACAGTTACTGATGGCAAGAAAGTTACCAAATGGTACGATTTGTGCCGGGGCAACAGCTGCTACATTCCAATTAGCGAGGATCATACAGTTCTGGAGTTCATCTTAGAGATGAAATTACCAGTTCATTTTATAAATAGTTTTCCCACCAAGTTTGTATAAGAGTTATTGCTTATATGTAAGTTCTGAATTCGGTTTATTCATTTTATGCACTCATAAATAGCGAAGCATGTTTTCACATTGACATTTGTCGTTTTCGTATTGTCTTTTATGAAGCACTTTCACAAACATAACAATTAACTAGATCAACCTGAATCAATGTAAATATCTCTTTCGTTTATATTTGAACATTTATATAAAGGCAACTTTTTATTTAAACGCACAAAATTTTTTAATGACAAACAATCTAAAAATTTACACGAGTTTGCATCCAACGTTTCTTTATATAAAGATATTACACAGGTTTGTAAATGAGTTTTTTCTAGTGCAATGGGACGAAGATACTTACATGAAGATGGACGTAGTTTGATAAATTACATTTTGGATGAACAACAATCAAAAGTTCAACGGTAAAAGACTACATATATTAGGATATTGGTTATTTTTGCGATATGTGCGAATTATATATGCAATACCATTTAAGTTATAAAACTTATCCAGTCATTGTTGTATGTTTTGATGTGTAGGGACCAAAGCATTGCATTGGCCATGCTACACAGCTCAGTAACATGGTGAAAATGCAAAGGGTAGCTACCAAAGATCTGCAGCTACATAAAGCATGTTACAAAGTTGCAGTAGCATGGACAGTAAGTGAGGAAAATGAAATTGTAGCCGTAGCTTGTCGCTGGAAAGCTGCATTTGAATTTGGAGCGCAGCATTAAAGTAATTCGAAGTAGTTTTGCAGCTTGGCAAATAAAAAATGGAGTATAGCTGGTGGCTTACCATCTGGACGACTGCATTTAATTTAATTATAAACAAGTAGGTGACGTCTCCCCTCTTAAATGTTTCGTTTTGTCTTTTCTAGAAAAACCTACATTTTATCACTACTATCATTAGAACTTAAAACACCTACCTTACTAGGGTTTTGTTTTATTCATGACTAGAGGATTTTTTAGGCTAAATGTATTTCACTGTAATCCCTGTTTGTCGTTTTCTCTCAAAAACGTTTACATAAAATATTATTTGACTGGCTATCGAAATGAACTTTGTTGAAAGTGGAAATATATGGTTATTTGATAATACACTGCAAAAGTTTTACATGTGCGTTTATGTATATAAAAGCTCATTGTTTCTTGCAGGTGTGATTTATTCAACTAACCATAATATTTTCCACTTCACAAAGTTATTTCGAATAGCCAGTCAAAATATTATTTTATGTAAACGTTTTTGAGAGAAAACGACAAACGGGATTACAGTGAAAATAATTTAGCCTAAAAAAAATCCTCTAGTCAGATAACAAAACCTAGTAAGGTAGGTGTTTTAAGTTCTAATGATAGTAGTGATAAAATGTAGGTTTTCTAGAAAAGACAAAATGAAACATTTTAGAGGAGAGACGTCACCCACTTGTTTATAATTAAATTAAATTCAGTCGTCCAGATGGTAAGCCACCAGCTATACTCCATTTTTCATTTGCTAAGCTGCACAACCACTTCGAATTGCTTAATGCTGCGCTCCCAAATTCAATGCAGCTTTCGAGCGACAAGCTACGGCTACAATTTATTTCTCACTTACTGTCCATGCTATTGTAACTTTGTAACATGCTTTATGTAGCTGCACAGCTTTGGTAGCTACACTTTGCATTTTTACCATGTTTCTGAGCTGTGTAGCATGGCCAATGCAATGCTTTGGTCCCTGCACATAAGAACATAAACAATGACTGGATAAGTTTTATAACTTAAATGGTATTGCATATATAATTCGCACATATCGCAAAATAACCAATTCCTAATATAATGTAGTCTTTTACCGTTGAACTTTGATTGTTGTTCATCCAAAATGTAATTATCAACTACGTCCATCTTCATGTATTTAGGTATCTTCGTCCTATTGCACTAGAAAAAACTCATTTACAAACCTGTGAAATATCTTTATATTAAGAAACGTTGGATGCAAACTCGTGTAAATTTTTTAGATTGTTTGTCATTCAAAAATTTTGTGCGTTTAAATAAAAAGTTGGCTTTATATAAATGTTAAATATAACGAAAAGATATTTTACATTGATTCAGGTTGATCTAGTTAATTGTTATGTTTGTGAAAGTGCTTCACAAAAGACAATACGAAAACGACAGAATGATTCAATGTGAAAACATGCCTTCGCTATTTATGAGTGCATAAAATGAATAAACCGGAATTCAGAACTTACATATAAGCAATAACTCCGTTAGTAACAAACTTGGTGGGAAAACTATTTATAAAATGAACTGGTAACTTTCATCTCTAAGATGAACCCATGAAACTGTATGATCCTCGCTAATTGGAATGCAGCAGCTGTTTCCCCGGCACAAATCGGTACCATTTGGTAACTTTCTTGCATCAGTAACTGTCAGGTTGCTGCTTTGTTATATTTAATATTTAATCTTTGCAAGATAGTTGACTGACAGCTGACGATTGAACATGGGGGCATTTAAATAGTCAACATGAGTGCATTAGTTTAACAAGGTTTACATAAGCATCTGGCGTTTATTTACATACACTGACAACGATTGCTAAGGAACATGCAAATATAAATAAGATATACTTTGAAGCTACACAAAAATCTCCACAGGAGTTTGGACTGTATGATGTTGATATTGTGGTAGAAATTGGATTTGTGACAGTTGTACTGGAGTTTTAGCTCCATTATCTATAAATACAGTCAAAACAGTTTCCTCAGTTGTATCTATTTCTTTTGCTGCAGTTAAAACCAATGTGGGTATTTCTGTCTAATCAATATCATTTGCACCGAAAAACGTCGACAATTACTTTATCAACGGGCACATGATCATGGTCGTTCTTGGCAATTGTTTTGTTAACTTTCAATCAAATTTATATGCCAATCAACTGTCAATCTCAATTACCATTCATTCGAATTCATATTATTTTTCGGACTTTCCAGGTCTGCCCATTCATTGTAATTGTAAGTAATTGCTACTAAAGTTGCACCTTCCTGCCAACAAAAACTTTTGTCGTCCGATTTTGGCTGAAAATTTACAAATAATAGATTTTTAATGCGTAGATTACGACTCTGCTAATAGATGATCCAGTTAGCGATTGTGGCGCTTCCGTCCAGAGCAAAATAAACGGCTGAAAACCTTGAAACCTGAAAATTCCTCTGTTTTAGAATCGAACATCGCTAAGCTGGATCACCTGATTGGTAGAGTTGTATCACGCATTAAATTATTTATCCCCCTGGCAAAATTTTCAGACCAAATGGAGACAAATAAAAGTTTGGCAGGAAGGCTGCCAATTTAGTTCAGCAATTACTTTAATGTGAGAAACAAATCTTGGCAACACTGATTGGTTTTTTCAGTGAATTATGGTTGGTGACTTCACACGTTAAAGCAATTCACAAGGTAATTAATGCCTTGATAGTTCGCAAATAATGTGGGGATTACAAGAGGAACATCGCTGGGTCAAGCTCAACAAAACTGGGTTTCAGGCTGTAAACTGTACGTTTAAAAACTTCACCTCGTTAATTCGAAACTTATAAACTCACCTGAATCCAGTGCTACAAGCATTTTTGTTGGTGTATCGCTTCTTGAATGAGTGCCCTTACATAATATAATTATGAAGAAAGGCTTATGCATTGCACGCTTTGGATTCGCCTAAGATGAAACAGTTTAAACACGAGATAAGTGATTGTTCATAAATGTAGGTTAGGTTGAGTCGGTCTCTCATCTTAAACAGGTATAGTGGAGTAATCTTTAGAGAATGAGACCGACTTATTCTAGTTCTTGTATGTAGGCTTCCTACAGTAGTCAGGCCATATTAATTTATTGGTCGTACTGAAAATTAATATGCATTATGACAAATCATTTCAAATATCACTACAGGGTGGGGGGGGGGTGGTGCGCAAAGCGGGACTATGAATCCGGCCAGAGTTCCGTTCGTTTCCAACTGTGAGGATGGGTTGCCGGTTGTCATTGGTTGTGCCACCCCTTGGATGCTGGATGCAAGCGTCCACACCATCTCAAGTGTCGATCTATTTGTGGGCGTGTTTTCAAACAGCCATGACAAAGTAATGCACATGGCAAGCACTTCTTGGACTGAGGTTTTTCCCTGCAGGATTGCGGCACACTCCTACCGTGGCATGTCAGCCCTGCCAACACGGCGGACAAACAGCACAATTAACCTGGCGACACAGATCGGACAGCCCACCGGACACCACCAAATAATAAATGATAGTTAGCCAAGGCCTTTTAAATTTTTCCGGGAGAGCAAAATCTGCATTCTTAATGGCTAATAAATAATATTTTATGCTAAATCCTATGCTTTAATTTCTTTTCTGATACTATAAAATCCTA
>LJIJ01005942.1:0-10579 GCA_001718145.1 Orchesella cincta
CATGAAGAAATTAGTCATTTCACGGTGATTATCAGTCCGACTCGATTAGCGGATCGTTATTGACTCTTAGGTCACTTCCTGCGAGTTGATCGCTCAGCTGGAAACAGCATCTTTTAGTATTGTCTGCAAGAACGGTTGTCCAAGATTGGACAGACTGGACCTCGACGTTTCCTCCGTATTGTATGTGTACCCAGAAAGGGGACATGTAATTGTGAAAAGAGCTACTGCTTTTCCTGCACTAACCAATGGCACTTTCCGTTACCCTGCAACTTGACTGAAGATTGGAACGCTCGGGTTCAGAAACTGGCACGCGCTGCTCACGCTGCTGGTGTTGAATTGACGCTGACTTGGATTCAACAGAATACTAAGCCGTGCCCCGGATGTTCAACAAGGATACAAAGATTGGGGGTGCAACCACATGATTTGCATAAATTGCAGAAGTCGCTTTGACTGGTCAAGGGATAGTAAGTCAAATATTTTTACGCGTTGTTGTCTGATTGAAAACTAAGAGTAAGTCGAGTCTAATGTTGCATGAAATATGATTTGATAATGTTATGATTTCCAGCTCAACCTACAAATGATCAGATTGCTCGAGAGGAGGTTGAAACTGCAGGGGCCCAAACTATGGATCCGTGGTTCCAATTTAATGGTGACAAATTTCTACACCACGATCACAGCTATTACAAGGAGAAACAATTGCTCCAGCAATCAGAGGATCGTATGACTGAAATCCGGACAGCTTGTTGCACGGAACAATGGTCAGGAGCTTTATTTTATAAGACTGTAAGGAAAATAATTAATATTATGCACATCAATGAAAATTTGAATATATGCGTTTATGTCTACAACTCGACTTTCCTTCGTATCATTCTTTTTATAGGCAATTAACCAGATTTTAGAGTGCCGTACATTGCTTAAGTACTCCTTCGCTTTTGTCTTTCATCTGGAACCGGATCCCAAATCAGAAATTTTCAACACCAGCCTGCTCAATCTCAGCAATGCGGTGGATGAACTATCACGGTGTCTGAAACCAAACAAATGTGCCCAAACGATAGCAGACAACAAAATGAAAATTGTTGAGTTGACAAATTCTCTGTGAACAACGCCTCAGTGTTTTAATCGATCTGCCACGAGGGATATCTTGACGAAAAATGGTGTTGGTCTTTCCGCCAAGTTCCTAACTTAAATTCTTGAATGCGGTGATTAATTTTGCTGTTTGAGTGACCAATTTGAACATAATTGACATTACTTTAGTGTGAGATTTTTAAAATATGTATTTACAAGATTCATTATACAGGATTTCTGTTATTTCCCACTCAATATTTTACGTTGAAAGTGACATTGATTATATTACCAACAGTTTTTTAAAAGTACCTATAATATTTTTAAAGCAATATATCGCAGCTTTAAATAAGTCAGAAATAATTTTATTACAAACTATTTGTAACTAATATAGATGATAGAAATGCCTCTTATTATTAATGAATTACATATTACATTAAATTACAATTTACACAATATATTCCCTTTCTTGTCAAGAAATAAATTCCGTAAATTCTAACGAAAAAACAATAACTGAACAAGAAAATCAACATACTGAAACTGAATGCATGTAGTCCTACCAATAACGTAAAACGGATAAGCAAATTCTAGTGACAACCTGGAACAGCTTACAATAAATTTTCTGAAAGCGGAACGTCTCACCGTCAGATTTGCTAGTATGTAAAAATTGCGACAGTTCTGATATCGTCCCAATCAGCGCGCTCATACCTGATATTACCAACAAACTCGCGACAATACCACTAACCACAAATCCGAACACAAACGGACCAGCAGATAGCAACGCTGCGTGGATAGTTATGAGTACATAGCTTGACCCCACCAAAATTACCATCAGGCAACTTGTTAAATGATACACAAAAACTGATGCATAGATTTCATTCATGTAAGCAACAAACAGTTGCTGAGTTCTGTACATTAAGATAACTTTCTCCTCGTCCATCTCCCCAAAAGATGTAGTTTGGATGTTGTACTGAACACAATATGTTCGTCCAACAGATTTTGATGTACTTACAGGAATGAGAGAAGACATACTGATGATTCCAAGTAGTAAGTATAAAACTCCTAAATTCAGAAAGATGAAAAGTGCAACCCAACAGCCAAACCTGTCCATGAAAACATGAGTATTATGAATGAGCTATTAGCATCCAGTTTAACCTTAACTTCCAACCATTCCTCAAAGAGTTGATTGACTGGCTCGTAATGGCTACTGAAGAATATTCCGTAGGTTACTGCAATAGCTATGCTGAGTGTGACGGTGGTAAGAAGAAGGCCTTCCATCCTTTTCAAAATTTGTTTCTGCTCATGATTGAAGTGAAGTGTCTTTTGGGCCATCATTTTCTCCAGGGTTTCAGCATATTTGTAAATTTGGTTGAGAAGGGTAAAACATGCGAGTGTGGTAGGCGAGAATTCGTATGCTGCAACTGCGATCATTCCTATAATGCAGGTTAGAACACATCCCATGATGTTTGTAGCGAAAACTGTGTGCGTCGATGTAGTTTCCAGTGACCCTTCATCGACATCCTGTTCTTGTACTAGTTTTGAGTAGCAGTAGCAAGCCAGAATTATGGGATAAAGCTGTCCAATGTAGGTACCTATATGACAGTTCCAATGCCAGAAGGGTGAGCAAGGAACGTACTCATTAGTGACTGGGTTCCAATCAACAAATGCACAAAGGCAAACATACTTGTGAAGTAGAAAGCGAAACCGAATTGCAGTTTTTGCTCGGTTGCTAATAATCATGATGTACTTTTTTCCCAAATCCCTGTTACCAACTTTGTAAGAATGCTATGTAAGTCAATCCAGACCCACTGCTGTTTTTACAATAAATTTTAAGACAAAAGTTAACTTCTGACTTCTTCCACAGTTCGACTGTTCATGACTCAATTTAAATTAGAAACTCGTTTGTCAAAATCACGTAGTAAGATTTGACCGAGCAAATTAAATTACCTGTTACAAATGCATGCACCGTTGCAAAGGAGTACAACAAGCACAAATTGCAATCGCAATTAATAAATATGGGCAAAATGTCTGTCTAACTTTTTTAAATGTATCTTCTCGTCAGCAGCAGCGATGTTAACGTTTTCAAGTGTGATTGAGGATTGTAGAACCATTATACAAAACAGTGGTGATTGCGATTTATGCATGGCTATGCACGGTTTAGAATTTATTAATTCAATCCATCTCTTTGGGTTCCGCACCTATTCTCCACAAGTGTTTAAAACTAAAATTAGAAAATATATGGGAACCATATAATTTCAAATTTTTCGTTTTGTAAGTTTGTATCAAATTTGTTTTTATCAATTTATTTCCAGAGTGAACATAACTACACTATCTTGATGGAATGCATTTTAAATTTTAAAAAATTTAAACAATATTTCCTTAAATGATTTAACTTGATTCTTCATAACATAACATCTTCTGAAACATGAAATGCTTTGTGGTGTACTATAACTGTAATCAGGGTTTACCTGCAAGCGAAAATCAATATTTGACTTTCAAATATCTACATTTACATTTTATTTTGTAATATAAAAAGTTTATTTCTCCTGCACCTATTGATAATTGCAATCCACAAATGATTAAAACCTTGCGATTGCATTTCACGAGATATCCTCGGCACCAAAACGACAGTTTCTAGCAAATAACTCATTAAAATACTACTTTCATGCTTGGCTACGTGAATGACTTGTCCATGACAAATTCTAACCACACCACAAAGCCTAAATTTTTGTTAGCGAACATTTGCTACATTTCCAGTCACATCTCCACCTTTTCCTCAACAACACTTCAAATAATAGAAAGTGTATTGTACAAGGAAAATTCGTAAGGAAATTTGGAACGAGAGCTAAACGGCCTAATGTCTGTCAGTATTTAAGCAAGTTGTGCATGCAGAGTTGTTATTCAGATTGAAAGCTAACTTTGCAGTAAACAAGGGGAAAATTTGAATGATAAAAATGTTGCATATTTGTTTCGTTCTCCCCGCTAACTTTCAGGATTAGTGATTTCAATTTATCTCCCAAAAAAGTGTCCAATTGTAGCTCCTTTTCCTATTTACTAGAAATAATTTTGCTGTAAGTAAGGATATTCGTTCAGAGCATTTGGCTTACGAATTATATTACCTTTAATTAGAATTTTGCTTCGTATTCTGTTCGTATTTGTAAACGCTTTCAATTTGTTAAAGTATAATAATGGAACAAAAATACGGACGAGTTTACATAGTTGAAAGACAACTTCCTGTAAATGGGAATGAAGCAACCCAGTACACTTTGTTAGAGTCAGTTTTCTTTTCTAACATTGACCACAAATGGTACGATGAAGCAGGAAATCTGTCGCCGCTGTACGACCAATATACAGGAAAGCCATTTTCTTTGCGATTTAAATTCATCTATGAAGACGAAAAGGAATTTGAGGGCAAATTTCGTCTCCCATTCCCACTGGGGCACATTGAGAATCAGGACTTTGAAAGTGCTCCAAAGGCAATGGAGGAAGGGCTTGCGCTTTTGAAACGGCACAAGATAATATCTGAGGACGACCCCAAAGACCCTGGGATCAACATCGTGGAAACTGTGAAGTCGGCCGCGTTAACACCCGCGTTTGTCCCAGGCTCGAAAATAGCTGATATGAAACTGCTATTTCTTACTTCTGACGCTTTCTTCATTTTCGACGATCATATAGATAAGGCAAGTGCACAAAGGTCCTGAGTTTCAAACAAGCTCAACAATTTTCGTCAGCCATATCGGATGTACTTGAAGGGAAATTTCTAGTCAGCATGAATAAAGTGGATTCTGCAATGGGACAAGATAATTCTTCCGGTTCTGACCCTTTTCTTCCAAAAATATTCTGTCAAATCATAAGTATAATGAAGGAATTCCGGAAAGTCATCGAAATTCAGGTTAAAGATGCGGCCCCAGTAATATCTACCTTCAAACAATACGTTGATGCCATTTGTCTTGAGAATTGCAGTGAATGGAAGGAGAAAGAAGAAGATTCCGAATCTGTCATGTTTAGTAGAGCCCAGCTACAACTTCGATGTTTGGCTGCTTCATCGATCTTGACTGCGGAGATGATTCTATTTGACCTGGGAATTCGATTCAGTCCAAAAATTCGAGAGACTTTTCTCTTTGATTTTCTTTTCAAAATGTATGCTAAACAAACTAGTTTGGCAAATGGCATAATTTCCCTGAAGAAGGAGATTGCGGTTGGTGCCTGTTGTAATGCGATTCACACGCGTCATACAAAAGAAGGTCTGTCCTTACAACAAGCATTGGAACAAGCTGTCGACGAAGCCAACACATTGACACAAGTCATTTGTGAAACTGGTGAGCTTCTCATTAACCTCTACGAAGGGGACGAGCAGGTTGTTAAGCTGGTCAATGTTATCAAGTCAATTGTTTACGCCACCATTCAGTGGTTTGGGATAACCACTAGGTATCACTCAAACATGGTTTATGATTGCATTATCGAATTGGATAATTAAAATGTTGAGTACCAATTAATGATTGTCAATTAAACAATTAAATTTAAAGTATTGCGGAAGTAACGTTAGATTGATTGAGATTCTACATTACTTCATTTTTTCAGGCTACGAATAAAACCTTATCAAACATTTTATTCAGTCCTATCAGGATCCTCGTCCTGTTCTTTTGCATAAATGTTTTACTTCGATTTTTTTATGAAAGTAGTTGTAAATTTGTCAAAACACGTGTCACTTAATGGCATAAAAACAACAAAAAACTAAGTTAATTCTACTACAGAAGCCAGACACACAATGTGGGACATATTGTTTATAGGGAGCGACACATGAGAAGGGAGCGTCACGAGTGTCGGTTTTTGTAAACATTAACGGGAATTTAATTTCCATTTAAATACAAGGGCATCACTAACGCCATAACTACCTTAACGACGATTTCGAACAACTACCACGGGAAAAATACATTAAATATTTGCATAGAAACTAACGCCGTCTGGTTAGTGTCCATTCCCTATAGCACATAGCACATGGTTTATTAATTTGTTTCTTCATAAATTCATCTTCAATAGGGTTGTCAAGGTCAAGTCAAATGAAAGTTTGCGTTCTTAGTTATTTGTTCGCTAACTGCACCTAAAAAATTCCCAATGTATTTAAACAGACCTATACAGGCTGGCGTTACTGTGAAGGCTTATTGTTACCTGTTACAGGCCACCCTGTATACAAAATATCAATTTCCCATGCCGACGTATCCTCTGTTAAGTTACATTGAAAAATTCCGTGGTTGTGCCAGCAGATGCAATGCATGAGCACAAGCCTTGAGAATGTCACATGGCAAACTTTGTACCACTTGTAGGGATGACAGGTTCCAGAAATAATCACCATTAGCATGAGCAATTATATTTCTGAGTACAAGTAGGTTTGCAAAAAAAAAGGATTTTCAGTGATTTCACGAACAGACTTTGACAGAGACAAGAGAAGGAAAACCAGGATGCTGCATTGGCTTGGTTGAAGAAATTTGTTCTTTACAACGTTTCTCATGAAAACAACGTGTCATAATTTTCGTATCAACAACTTTTTTCATAAAAAATTGATCGATTGAATATAATTCAATGCAAGTGATGGCAAACTATAGATACAATATGTAGTGGAAGTTGTAGGAATTTGGAAAACGCGTGCATATCATTATCATGATGATGAATTCTATAAATTTGCAACAATAAAAATTCCAGGAAAAATGTAGAATGGTTTTACAAAATGGATATATGTACATTAGTTAAGTTAATGATGAGGGAGGAAATGCTGCACGCTAAATTTATTAAGAGGTTGTCCTTATTTTTACTTTTAAAATATTCCAATCAACCTAACAAACATCCTAGATAAAACAATTTCAACAAAACAACAATTGTTCCATCAGTATTGCAAATTAATTTTTCATGTGTAGCATTTTATTATGAAATCCATGGAACAAGGTCCAATTTTGTTCACAGAAACGTTCGCATCACTTTGCTTACAAGGTTTTGACAAACCAAAAGTAATTAAAAATAGACCATTACTGTGCAGCATATTTTATTATGTTAATAAATTGCGTTTGTAAAAAATGTATTCACCTTGATAATTCCCATTGTAAAGTAAAGTTTCCTCATAAAGAAAACCAAATCGGGTAGAAACAGCGTAGTTTGTAATTTACGAAGCCTATAAAGTTTCTGGGAAGAAATGCTGAAGTTATGCAAGCATAATAAAATTGTTAGAAAGAACTATTATGAATTTTGATTACAGGGAAAAGTAACAAAGAGAAGGAAAATACATCCAGCCTCACTACTTAAATTAATGTATATAAGCAACATGCTACTACCTTGGGATTTTTAATTTGCAGTTTTCCAGTTTCTTTCCACTCCCGTGATAACATCTATCCAGTTCTGAGAGTCGTATCTCTTCTATCATGAGCTCGCTAACGGATTTCTCCAAGAAAGAGCTTTTGCTCGAAAAACAGCGTTTCAATGATCAAATTACTACCTTATTAACAGACCTGCTTACAGAGAAGGAAGTCCAAGATGTCCCTTGGGCATTGGCTTGGTTGAAGAAAGTCTTTCTTTTCAATGTGCCACATGGAAAACAAATACGGTTTGTAAACTTTTTCATTTCAAGCATTTCCTTGTCAAAAACGACTTTTGTACAGTTTTTAATTCAAAATGCAATTTAGAGGTCTTCTTGTCCACTCGCGGTGAGAGGTCTGGAAAGGTGCCCAACAGAAAAGCAAATTCAACAGGCTTATATTCTTGGCTGGTGTGTAGAAATTGTAAGGAGTCGTACTTAACCCCAATGACGAGTAAATTGAGGTTTTGTTTAATTAACCGAGTAATTTTGTCAAAAATATCTAGCTTCAGGCTTGCTGTCTGGTAGCAGATGATATAATGGACAAATCAGATACACGACGGGGAAGACCTTGTTGGTATAAAGTTGATGGTTTGGAATCACTCGCCTTTAACGATTCTCTGCTTCTCGAGCATATTGTATATAGAATCATTAATAAATATTTCAAGAACACAAGCTTCTATTCAACAATTACGGAAATTTTTCTGGGAACAACGTACAAAACCGTATTGGGCCAATGTGTTGACACACAGACCGGAAAGAATCAAAATTATGATGGGTACCTTTTCTAATGAAAATGCAAATACTTAAAAATTGGGTTTGTACAATCAATTTTATTTGAGCAGATATACGATGGAAAAATACAAGGCCATCGTTAAGTACAAGACGTGCTACTATACTTTTCACCTTCCCATTGCGCTTGCTGCAACAATTGCGGAATTGAAGGACACCGTAACGCTGAAGCATCTTGAACAGTTTGCTCTAAAACTTGGCTACTTGTTCCAAGTTCAGGACGATTTCTTGGATTGTTTTGCCTCAGAAAACTTAACAGGAAAGATTGGGACGGATATTCAGAACGGGAAATGTACTTGGTTGTTTATTTGTGCAAAGGACAACTGCTCACAAGAGGAACTTGAGCTACTTTTGGATAACTACGGATATGAAGATAAACATAAAGTGGATATTGTGAAAAAGCTATATGATAACCTCCTCGTTCAAGAAAAATGCATTGGTCATATGCAGGATATGGCTGAAGATATCCTCCATAAGGTGGAAAACTTTAATTGCAAACAAGTTAATATTTTTATGCAACACTTGGTGGAAACTGTTATTTCAGTGCCGAAGTTTCGTGGAGCGACATCAGTCTCTCTATAGGATCCTGATACAATTTTAAGTTGTCTCATGATTCATTTATACAAATCTGATTCGTAATTCGTATAATAAACATGTGTTTCCTTACTCCCCACTAAAATTGAACTCCCTTTTTCACCAATAGAAATGGAAATGTACTATTTCTACTACTTAAGTGCTTACCCTTGCCTAGAGAGGTACAATTTTTAATACCTAAAGTCCTGTAAAGTAATTCCAAATATATACTTCCGAATTTAAAACTTTATAAGCGTTTACTATTCATTAAATACAAATAAAACATAATTTCTTAACTAACTAGATCTAATCTGAACACATCACAACGCGTCATAACTATCGGTTCTTTATTACGGCGAGGAGAAAATGTCACTGTCACCGTTTTCAGTTTTAGTAATGCCTCAAAACACTTCTTGGCCATTGCATTATTTTCACTCTTGGAAGATATTGGTTGGGCAGCGGGTTCGAAAATTGTGAGTTGTTCAACATTTCCAAATATTTCTTGGAAATATGTCCAACAGGTTGTATTGGAGAAAGTGCTTCTGTAAATACTTAGTGACTTCACGTGACACAACAATGCACCATAATTATGACTAGTTTTAACTTTGGACCCACTCTGTCCTATCTTCAAATGAATATGTAAATGTACTTGAGTCAAAGTATTCCCAAATTTTTGAACAAGTCGGAGCACAGTTTCCATTTCAACTGTTGATGTACTTTCTCCAAGGTCCCAGAGTTGCAGCCTTTCCAATGGCCAGTTGACTTGGGCGAGTTCAGTTAGCGCAACAGAAGTAGAAGTCACGCCTATGATCCTCAGGTTCTTCAGACTAGGAAGGAGGCTGCTAAGATTTTCCGTGTGGAACCAGTCCACCCTCAAGTTTTCAGCGTGAAAGAGGCTCACCCTACAGATTAAAGTCGTTAGTTGCCCCCCATAGGTTCGAAATAGACGTATTATCAATGGATCTTCATAAGCAATAGCTGCAAGGTCTTCAACGGACGCACACGAAAAGTCCAATGCTGTGAGATGGGACAATGGTGGAAATATGGAACTACGTAAGAAATCTCTTTCCGTTTGAAGATACAGATCCCATCGATTTTCAATGTGCGAATGTTGGGAACCAGATGAAGGAGAGAGAGCAACTCCGTTAGATTCCCAGGTGCCCAAACAGGTACAAATGTAATATGGTGAACATGATGACCACAGCAGTCCAAGAAAGTTCGAAAATGTTCGACACCTGAGCCATTATGCTTTAGAGTAATTGAGCGAGTGATGAACGGATTATATTTCGCAGAGCGATTCTTCAACCGAAAAGTCTTGATAAACCTTTTTGTGTCACTGGAGTGCCAGAAGAAATAGCGCCAGTTCAACTTCTCCAGCTTGGAGATTGCATTCCTCCTACAGGCACACAAATGACTAGAAAAGTCCTCCTCTGGAAATGTTGAATATTTTTGTAGCTGCTTGTCAACAACTTCTCTTATTTTCCGGTTCAATTGGCGATAGACAAGAACTGCATCCAAAGACGTGCCCCTATTTACCAAGAGAATAGGCAGGCCCTGATATACAACACGGTTGCAATTAATAATGATAACCAGCTCCAATTACTTAGATCCCAAATAAGTAACAGCGCCTCTCTGCTTACCAACGGTAACTTCTTGGATGCCAACAGTTCACTCCATTCAACACACGTGTTAATTACAGCACATATGTCATCTCGAGCCTCCAAATTGCCAATTATCTTCTCCCAAATCTAAACCAAACCAACATATTAATATAAATCCTCCATTTCTCCATAATCTCCATTTTAAAAA
>LJIJ01005943.1:0-10578 GCA_001718145.1 Orchesella cincta
TTTTAGCAGTATTTTGAAACCCGGTTGATCTCCTAAATTTGTGCCTCAAACATGTCTAAAATTGTAATGATTTTTTTAGTTTAATGTCAATAATATATTGAGAATATAAGAATGGGTAAAAATACTTACGACATAATTTTGTATCTAAATCAAAACCAGCAGAGATATATGCCTTCAGATCGGCTCGATGAGGAATGAGTATGGAGCCCGTTAAATTGGCAAAGAAAGCTACTGATATGACCATTGCTCCAAAAATCATAACCAACCGTCGATCAAAATTGGTGTCCAGGAGAAAGTCTTCCTCATCGCTATTTAAATATGAATAAACGAAAAGGATTGCCGTAGGAAGCAGAACAATCCAGCAGCCATAGACAATTACAAGGAGATTGAACCATGAATATGAGGATGTGAGAACCAACCCGTCCTCTTTATAATCCCAATACAAGTGGGAGCAACCAATAAACTTTATAATATAAAGGCGGAGAGCAAATGTGGATTTTATTTGAGTGGACAACATTTTCTCTTTTAGGTGATCGAAAGTTAAATGCCAACCGTTTTCGGAATCTACCAACTTAATACTGACAATTTTCTCGTGGCATAGCAGAGACGGAGACTCGGGTAGCAGGAAAAATTTGTTTTTCTGCAAATTTTCTGCAATAAAAACTGATATAAAAAACGTCAGCTTTATATCATTCAATATGAATTTGAAGCGTTTCATAAGCACTAAATTTTAGTAGTCAGGTAGAAAGGTAAAATATATGGTTTGAGTTGGAAAATGTCAGGTACTACAAAATAATTTTTTTGGGACAAGTTTCTGGATTGAAAAGTCAGTAAAATGTTTTGACAAATGTAGAAATATTAAGGTAGATGAGCAAGGTTGCAACCTAGTTAGAATGAATGAAGCAAATCCCCTGAGGTAGTCATACGGGCGAAATTTTTTAAACAAGTTTTTACTCAAAAGCGTTGACATATTTTATTTTCTCATATTTAAAAATTGTTAACATGCCATGTTTATACATTCGGTAATGTTGGCTTTATAGAAGTTTCATATTTAGGACCATCCCTTTTTTGTGAAATATTGGCATTTTATTTGAAGTCGAGTACAGCTTTAGAAGACATTTGGGTACCTGATCATTTCTGAAAATCTTATTAAAACGTATATGTATGTAGCTGTTAAATGGGCAAAACCACCGAGCTAGGTACATGGGTGGAGGTGGAAGACTTTTAAACAAGTTTTTACTTTCGTTCGTTCAAATATTTTATTGGTCGATAATTGTAAAGTTCTTCACATTTCGTGGTAAACCTGAGTTACATATAAAGTCTGATCATATGAACTCAAGAAAGTTGGTTGCTGTTGGAATGCCTGCCGTTCCGAATGCACCCCATTCCTATAATTGAATAAACTGCCGGTCGGCAATTTCCTCAATGATGTTTCGGTGTGTTCATATTCATACCCAGTCCGTTTTTCTTCTTATCATTCTCTTTTCGTGTTTTTAGTAAAAAAAACACATTGCGCACTGCTAACGTTTTTCAATTTTCAGGCTTTTCAGTGATTAACTCACTGATTACATCAAAATCATTAGAATGGTAAGTGTTTGCAATATTTTTAGTTTACTTTTGCTTTAGCGTGATTTTTTTAATAATGACGATTGGATGGATGGATTATAATTGATTTTGGCTACGAATGTACAGCCCATGACGTCAAATTTCCTTTTGTCCATAACTCCTGGACGCATGAAAATATTTCCTCAGTTTTTTTGAGTGGTTTCTTAACTACTTGACGGATTTGATTCAATAATTTTAATGATAATATTTTCATGCGTCATGTCATTAAAGCTTGTCAATGTTTACATTGATAACTGCCAAAAATTGCGAAATTTCAAATTTTTGGCATGTTTATTAATGGTATTCATAACGTTGGGAATAGACAAAGTTATCTTATACTTATTAGTTTTATGTAGATAATTATTTTATGTTACATCATAAATTTAAAATTAAAAATAACTAAAAACTGTTTATTTTTCTTCTTTAAAAAATGTATTTATCTGTTTTTTTGTTAAAATTCCCGAATCAAATTTTGTCGCCGACCAATTTCCTTGAGTTCATATGATCCTATATACTTCTTAAGTAGTTTCATATTTAAGACTATCCCAGGTTTTTGGTATATCGGCGCTATATGTAAAGTCCAGTCCAACTGCCCCACCTCCCGATTGCGTCATAAACACGAGCATTACCATGTCAAATGTTCCTAATCCCACTGTACCATGATCCTTGCAAAATCTATAAAAACAAACAAAAATCGCTCTTGTACTTAAATAGCAGAATAAATTTACAAACGTTTTAAAAATAAGAACCAGCAACCAACTTACACTTGAGCACCGTCCCCACCCATACCCCAATTTCCCGATGCAATCTGCTCAGTAGTAAAGGGAGAAACCAGAACACGATCAGTGCAGTTATCTCCAGCAAGATCAAAAGTGTTGAAGTTTATCTCAATGGTTGTTCCAGGAATGTGAACAAAATCTGGTGTGAGAATTATCAGTTTATCTCATTGTTTGTGTACAACTCTCCATTTGATGGTGGCTGACGTGTCCTTCATCATAACTCGCAATGTAGTCTCGGGAAGCTGGCGAAATAATTGATTCAAGTTGGGTTATTGCCAAGTATGTCATTGTAAAACCTTGATGAATTGAGTTGCATCTGCAGATGTTGAGAATGTGACAACTGCAACATTTCCAGCTATATTTCTTGTTCCTAGCGATCTTAATAAGATACAAAAAGAATGTAATTAAAATGCAAAAAAAATATGTTTATTTTAAATTATTTTATCTTACGGAAATATCGATGAATGTATGAAATTCAAAATGTTACAATTTGGGCATTGTAATACTCGCTTGGATATCCGATATGGAGAAGGTGAAATCAAAACTGGTTGCATTTTCACTCGAATAATCCAACGCACCTTTCATTTGAATGTAGGTTTCGTTCGGTTTGTAGGAAATAATTCAAATGTGGATGTCAAAATTTCGCCACAACGTGAAGGGAATTTAATGGGTGATGATAGCGCACTTCCAATGGCAAATCCTAGCATAATAATGGGATACATGACTTTATGGAACTTGCCCATTTTGTAAAGTTTTGTACGTATCTAACTGGCAAAGGTACTTAACTAACTTGAGCCCCCAAATGTTTTACTAACATGGAACAAATATGAGTTGTCAAATTTATTTGGTTGAAGGCAATGCTAAATCTAAATCAAATATGCTAAGATAAGTTTGTATTACGAGAAATTGTTGACAAGTTGCCTATGCATGTATGCAACACATCCATTGCATTGGAATGATAAAGCATTTAGAATAGAAGTTAATCTCACTAAAGCTTGTTTGCCATGATTTGTACAGGCTTTTTTATCATCTTGACTCGTCCTCTATACCAAATAAAATATTATTCATTTCAGAACAAAAATTAAATTTGGAAAAGTAAGCCATACTATACACACAGCTGCATAAATTGTCACGGAATGTAATGTATTTTCGTAGGCATTTATTCTGGGTAACTTGCGTGCAAGGGTAATTTAGTAACAGATAGATATGAAGAGAAGAAACACTGAAAAATAATATTCAAATGTATGCTTTAAACAGACTATGAATCATTGTATACCACTTTATTTTAATGTGCAGTGAGATAAATAACCAAATTCACTATATTACTTAACACAGCATTTATATACGACAGAACAAATGACTCATCTATAAAGCCCATCCCATTAACTTCTGCTCTCCCTTCCCGGCAGGAGAGCAACTGCTTCTGAAAATGCTTGCTGATATTGCCTGATTTCCAGGAGCATTTGAACAGCCTGCAATTCCGGTGTATCATTGCAGTCACTGGCATCAAAACAATGAACATAACAAACAGAAAACCACCTATAGTGGGAAATAATGGGTAAATCAAAGGGGACATTGAAACAACCGAGCTTCCCAGAATCGTTGCAGAGCCACAAAGCAAAAATGTAAAAAACGCTATAATGAGCAAAATCGGGTGAATGTATTCTCCAACGGTATTCAAAATAATTATCAAAATCTGTAGAGCACGGTAGGCTTTCAATGAACGTTTATAGTTTTGGATAAGCCCTATTATTTCTGCCATATTAATAAATTCATTTTTGTGATGTCTAATAATTGAATACTGCGTTATCACGATCCTAACTACACTCATTGTCATTAGTGCCATGTATGTAAAAAATATAAAAAGAAAATTTGAAATTATCAAAAA
Organism: Orchesella cincta; assembly: GCA_001718145.1. Lineage (NCBI taxonomy): Eukaryota > Metazoa > Arthropoda > Collembola > Entomobryomorpha > Orchesellidae > Orchesella > Orchesella cincta. Next base: position 4,273 of record LJIJ01005943.1, read on the forward strand.
TTCCCAAATAAAGCTGCTGATGTAGAAAATTATCCGTCTAGGTAATGTTGTCAGGTAGCATTTTACGATAGGATAGCTTCCCACCATGTGATCCTTAGTTCCAGCAAATGCGACAGTAATTGGACCTCCCAGAATCGCCAAGCTGATGACTGAGCATGCAATATCTGCGATTAGCTCAACGGTTTTTTGATTTGTGACAGAATTCATGTAGCAATTACCGAATTCTAAAAAATATTTCAAATTAAAATTACTTTCTCTGCAGGAAAAATAGTTTAAAATAATTATTAACTCACCCCGAAAGTAAGACAATGCAATTGTACAGTGCGAATTGTATTTGATGCTTTTCCATTGTATATGCAATCACAACTACCGCCGTGTATATCACATTAGCCAACGATAGTATAAACGTTTGCGTTGAACCCATTGTTGCCTCAATTTTCCCAGTGACTAGTAATGAAATTAGAATTGTATACACTACTTGAAATACTTGTAGCAACTTCCAGATCATTCGCGATTCACTAGTATTAGCCTTTATTGTGCATTTTTCTGGGTTCCAGGATATGGGCATTTTGAACCAGTAGAGCCTATTCATTAGAGCTATTCTGTCAAGAATCTTTATTATACATAGCTCAAGTGCTACGAACTTTTATTAGCGTTTGCGGTGAAACAGTGAGGATATGCATGATACAATCTTCGGAAAAGTTTCTGAACCTGTGGTCTGTTTAATGCTTAAATTGTAAATAATGCCGAAATCGTACTGAAATTATTGAGTGAAATGTTTAGGTCACTACGCATACACGTACGCAAAAGTTCAGCGGCCTTCTTTATGGGCTGGGTTGATTCCGTGGTCGCGACACACGTGCATATTGTCATACTTAAATACATAGCTTTAGTACTATTTGATTTTTAATATGACAGAAGTAAAAAGTAGTCTAGTTGTAATTCTGAAATATCACTTATTAAACAAGAACCATACTTTATTTAAAGTCTTTTATACTTGGCATAAAGTAGCTACAAATATAGCTTAACAGCACGAATATTTATTGCAAACTAACACTAAATTACGGTATTCTGTTTAAGTACATGGCTATATTACATTATTGGGAGGTCACGAAAAAATACAGGCATGCTATTTAATTTTTTGCTAGTCCAGCTTAAAACGTTTTACAATCTATTATCCAACCTAATATAATCCACCAGTCGTGAAATAAACTACAAAGTTTACCATGTTATTTATCCATGTACGTCATGATAAAAGACCTATCAAAACCCCATCATTTTGATTTCTGCTCGTAATGCTCTACAAGAAAGCAACAACCTCCGAAAATATCCACTCTTTTTAGCAGGTTTCCAAGACAAAATTAACACCACGGAATTCTGGTGTATCATAGCTACTGCAGGCATGATTCCAAAAAAGATGACGAATTGAGCGATTAGTCCAAATGGAAAAATCGGGTAAATAATAGGAGAAATCAGAAGCTGGGAACTGTCAGAAAACCCAAGAATTGTGGCAGTTCCACAAATGACGCAAATGGAGAACCCAATAAGAAGTATACATGGGCGCGCAAACTCGCAAATATTATTGAGGATAATTTCGAATACTTGCAGAGTACGGTAAATCTTTAATGCCATTGAGAGATTGGTAACAGAACGGCCTATTGTTTCCACCGTTTGGAATTCATTGTGTAGATGGTTCATTATGGAAAATTGCGTTAGTATACTTCGTGCAGCATTTATTGCCAATAGTAACAAGTAGACTATTATGTTGTAGAACGCATTGCAGCAAATGAGAATCTCGCTGATAACATTTATAATGTAGAAGCATCTCCACTGTGAAGGTGTTTTCAGATACAACTTAGCAATGGGGTAAGCTGCTACCGTGTGGGACAAATTGCCAAGAATTGCAACGGCTACCGGAGAAAGTAGAGTAAGTGTACTGATAACCGTGCTAACTTTTTCGGCAGGTTTCTCACTGATTCCAAATTTCTAGCGAAAGATTCCATGCGCCCGTTCCCGAACTCTGTAGAAAATTTTAAGGATAAGACTTTTTAGGAATTAATGGAATATTTGAGTAAATTAAGAAATTACCACGAAAGTAAGACAAGTATTTGGTGCAGATTTCAAGGTCCATTTGATGCTTATCCATTGCGTGTGCAAATGAGGCACCCGCAATAAACGCTACGAATGCTAGACGCATTACCAGATTTTGTGTGGAGCTCACTTTAACTCCTAATGTTTCACTCAACAATTAAAGTATGAGAAGTATATACATTAGGAAAAGAATTTGTAGCAAATGCCATGGTCTAAAGCTCTCCCTTTTTTGAGACGTTGCCGTGCTGTCTTGTGAAATCCACGTGATAGGCATTTTAAACCAGATTAAGTTGGTTATTTTAGTGATTTTATCGATAGTCTTGATGAGGCAAAGCTCAAGTATCAGGAACATTCTAAAGGTTCTAGGCGAAATGTATAGAAGATACATATTGTAATTTTGGCTTTATGGTTTTTTCGTCGTAGATTTAATGTTGTGCCATTTTATTTCCGTTATTTTTAATTCTGTAAACATGTATTTTTTCTTTGTGTTTCCAAAAGTTGAATTCTTAAAGGAGTAAAGTGTTTTGATAGAGGCGAATTAAATTTTCCTATACATTGATTCAGATCTCAATGAAAACTGACAACTTGTGGATTCTGTCAAGTAATCTGAGATATCTTTATCAACTCTAGATTACAGACATTAAAGCAAACTGATGTAGTCCTTTGTTAATATAATAGGCACGAATAAAAATTGCTTGTGTTTATCTGAATGGGCCGATCTATTTGAAACTCCTGTTTTTAAGAACCTACCAATCTTGCTACTGGTCGTTAAATATGACAGGATTAATCAGTTCAACTACTTTTGTAATCAGAAGAAAAGCTTCTGCTTAACAATATTTGTGGCCATAATTACATGCTTTCAAAGAGGTCACTGCCATACTCATGCCGATTATATGTAATATGCTCATGGGGTAAACAGTCAATACAAATTAAAGAGTTCAATTCAGGGCTTATGAGCTCTTCAGACGATCCAATGTCCATAATTAACTGAGGAACTTAAGGTAAACTGTGCATTTATCGCGTTTCCAAACTTTTGAACACATTCATGTACGGGTGTAATTATTTTTGGAGTAGCGAGGCATATTTACCAAAACTAGCAAGCAATTTTATAGGCTAATCCCTGAAAATCAATTTTCACTTTTAAGTCAAATTGTGTATACAAACATTTGCATAAAAGTACGTTCATAACGTAACAGTTTGTAATGATTTTTTTCGTGTTAATTCATTAAAGAAAATCCATAAAAATTCAACCTATTACCTTTAAAAATGGCTATACCAAATTTTTGGTCTCGTCTTAACGTCAATACTCCCAAATTAGCTTTTATCACTACCTAATGAAAATTAAATAATGTCGAGACTGGTAGCTAACTTTTAACCTTAACAACTAATTCAACCACCGAAGCATAAATTAGCTGCTTTAGTAAAGTTGAAAGTTAAGTAGTTTAGCAACATCCGAAGAATACCAAAAGCAAAATCTGCCCTCAGCAACTACTAATTTTCTCTCAGGCCATACCTAGTGGTCGAGAGTGTCGAGTACGTGACAGGCCGGGACACTATAAACGCTGAAAGCAAAAGCCGGGACACCAAATATTGAAGCAAAAGCCGGACACCCCCAAATATACCAAACGCTAAAGCAAAAGCCGGGATACCAAAGCTGAAGCAAAAGCCGGGACACCAATGCTGAATCGCTGAAAGGAAAAGCCGGGACACCAACGCCGAAGGAAAAGCAACGGCCGAAGAAAAGCCACCAACATTGAATGAAAAAGCCGGGACACACCTCGATTAATAAGCTTTACCGAAGTTATAAGCACTTTTGCATTAGCCAAATGTAGAAGGGTAAACATATGAATGACTTCTGTTGTTTGCAATAAAATGGCTTTTTTTAAAATGATATAATTTCACTAGCGACAAATATAAACATGAAGATATAAATTAGAAATCCTCGTTAAATTTTGTAAGAAACCCGCGTATGAGAAAATTGCGAAAAATGTCAGAAACATGAATACTTTTTAAATAGAAAATCGCGTATTAGAAAATTACGGAAAAAATTAAGAAGTATCAACCAATTTTTACGAAGTCAAAATTTAACTGAAGATCTCGAGGAGTTAAAAATCATAATAAACGTGGCTCCGTCATTTCAAACATATTTTGGTTTGCAATATGGTATTAAAAAACTTTTTTGAACGGTTTTAAATTTATGCATTAACCCTATTGAAATTTCAATACTTGTGTTTTTTGGTATAGGATCTTTACATGATTTGGAAGAGCCGTATGATTGCTGGTTAAGCAGAAATCGATAATTCTTTAAAAGATGTTAAAAGAAGAAAATTTGTGTGTACATATGCTATATAAGGTAGATCGTAATACATCAAATAATTTGCCCGAATTTACGAATTTACACACCTTATATGAATAGTGATGGATTCTATAAAAGAGCAAAATTTCTAACAAAGTTGCAAGACTTTCTACATGCGCATGTTTCTTATATTTTCTGCAAGGATTTCTATTAAACATCTTCACGTTTAAATGCACCCGATTTCATTAGTGTATAAAACTGCAAATTAATTTCTTTTAACCTACTTCACATACTTCCAACTAGCATGAAATTGTTTGAATAAAGCAGGAATGCCAAAAAGTTTGACAGTCACAGTGAGCACGCGAAACTGCGGAAGCTAAACTAGCTATATAACATCTCTAAACGATAGTTAGGAATTTGCCGACATGCCGAAAATAAAGCTTGGGGAGAGAACACCAAAGCTGCGGAGGCAAAAGCTCGAAAAGCAGACGCTAGAAAAACTGAAGATGATAAAAAGGCGAAAGCTGCTGAAGACGCATATTGGCAAGATGATGATGCTAAATTGGCGAAAAAACAAAATCAAAAAGAGGAACAGGAGAAGAAGCGATTAGAAAAATTACAGAAAAAACTGAGAGTAAGCAAATGGAACCAGAGGAGTTGGAACGGTTGGCGAAGGCAAACCAGGCGCAGAACGCTCAAAAGGTCACACAAGCACAATTACAGGCGGAAAGGGAACGACGAGAAGCAGCAGCTAGAAAAGCGTCAGCGGTTAACAAAGCACCAAAACCTGTACCGTAGTAAAAATCTCAATCGTGAACTTCCGGTGATGAAGTGACGACAGTGGACAGGCCCGCAAAGCCACCGGGGGGGGCAGGGGGGTGCACGCACCCCCCAGATTTTTGGTCAACCATACAAAATTTTCTCTGCACCCCCCAGATTTTTGGAAAAATATACACAATTTTATCTGCACCCCCCAAATTTTTGGAAAACCGCATACAATTCTCTCACCCTCCTGATTTATTGGCAAACCTCATACAATTCGTCTGCATCCCCCATAATTTTGACAAACCCCATACAATTTTCTTTCCATCCTCCTGATTTATTGGCAAACCACATAAAATTCCCCTGCATTCCTCATATTTTTAAGTGGTGCAGCCACTTAAAGAATCACTTTGTCTGTCACTAAACTTTTACGTTATTCGTACGTAATTTAAATACATTCCTCATATATGTTGTAACAAACGTCTCACAATTCCCCCATTACAAACCGCGCAACTTAAAAACAGTATAATCGTTTGGTGAACCACAATAGTAGTGGGAAGTGATAATTGAGGAAGTTACGGGATTGTAGTATAACAATTGATAAATCGGGACCTGACTATTTACACCTGAAATACATAACCATTTTTCTACTCTACTCTGATATCTTTTGCTGTTTTCAAAAATGCGTTCCTTCACTCGTTTAATCAAAATATTCTACCATCAAGTTCAGCCGTGACTTTTGAAAACTTTGTGACGTTTTTTGCCAATATGGCTATATCTGAGTGCGTTTACAGCTCAAAATTAATTATAAGCTTTCCATCGCTACTAAGTTTACTTTACGTTCAGCGTCATATTTTCCAAACCTCTAATGGCAACTTCTTTTCATCGGGTTGCCGGGTTTATTATGTACCTTAGGTACATTATTAAGAAGACTTTGTATCGCGTCATCTGTCGTCCGTCGTCCGTCGCCGTCTTCGTCGACGCGTCTGTCTGTCAACACGATAACTTTCGAACGTTTGACTTCTTGAAATTCTGTCTCACAATCGATAGATAAGTCAAGCGGAGGCTTAAGTTCCATAGATGGTTATCTGGGGGGATAGTGCTGACGCTTATCATATTTGTTTGCGCCTTATCATTTTGACCTTGTTCCTCGTTGA
>LJIJ01005944.1:0-10575 GCA_001718145.1 Orchesella cincta
GATAATTGTGTGTGGGGTTTGATGATACAACGTGGAATCTTCAGGCTGGAAATGGCGGGTAAGTTATCTTGGTATAACTTCCATTTGTTGTAGATATTTTCGCTGAGTTTGTCATCCCAGCCACCCTTCTCAGTCCAAAGTTGTTGTAGAATTAGTTTTCCCAATTATTGTTGCAGGAGCTAGCCAACCCAATGGATCAAAACTCGAGCGAGATCTGAGAGGAGTTGCCGTTTCGTCGTTGCTAATTTGGAAATGTTGACTTGAAATTGAAAAACACGTCATCTTTTGGAACCCAACGAACTCCAAGCGCCTTCACGGTGTCATCAGTGCAAAATCATGGGAGTTTGATTTTCACGGAGCTCTTCTGGGATGGAGTGAAGACATCAGGATCATTAGTACACATTTCTAAATTCCATACCAGCTGTATTTACTAACTTGTTGAGGTCTTGCACTAATTGAATTGCTTTTTGTTTTGTAGATGTTCCACTCATCAGATCATCTACGTAGGAATCCTTTTCCAGAACCTCTGATGCTGTAGGAAAATTCTTCTTCTCGTCTCTGGAAAGTTGAACAATGGAACGGGTTGCTAGGAAAGGTGCTGGAGCTGTACCGTATGTTACGGTGGTGAGGCGATACTCCTTGATTGTATCGCTAGGGTCTTCCCTCCACAGAATTCGTTGACTGTCTGAATCCTCCGGGTGCATCTTAAACTGCCGGTACATTTTTCCAATGTCGGCCTTCAGTGCGATGGGGTGAAGTCGAAATCGAATCAGGAGGAGAAGAGGTCATCTTGTATGGTGGCTCCCACCATGAGAGTTTGGTTGAGAGACACACCTGTGCTGGATTTGGCTGATCCATCAAATACTACGCGAAGTTTTGTAGTGGTGCTGTCCGCTTTGATCACAAAGTGATGAGGTAAGTAAACAATAGGATTGTTACTGCTGTAGAATGAGTCACGAGTTCCATATGCCCAAGAGACTCGTACTCTCTCATAAATTGATGTATTCTTGATGATGATGTGGATACGTCTTGAATCTTCTTCCAGGTGAAGAGTCGCTGAACTGCTTGCTGTCGCGTATCACCAATCTGCTTCATGTCCTTTTTAAATGGAAGGCGAACCATGTAGCGTCCATCTGGAAGACGGAGTGGGTGGAGACGAAGTGAGCTTCACATTGGGCTTCTCCGGAGTTAGGGGTTGCGCTGCTGGTGGCTCCTCCGTTTCCCAAAATCTCTGAACAAGTTTCAGGTTGGCACGTTGCAACATGAGAACGGATTTGATTTGCTGTTGTGTTTTACCCTTCCAGATACAACCATCCAAAAATAGTATTCTGAGCTATGGGTGTATGGAGTGGTCCTTGCCTCCTTCCTTCTCTCTCATGATGAGGGCGACGACGTCAGCTCCAGAGTAGATCAACGTCTCCAGGCTCACAGAAGTGAGGATCAGCAAGTCGAATGTCTCGTAGGTGAGACAAGAGGTGGATCACAAGGCAACCGTGGCAGGGTTCCTGTGACCTTCGGTAAGATTAAGCTTTCCACATCAACAAATGAATCATTAACTTGAGAAAATATACGTACATTTACTTTCCACCTTGCGTGAGCATTAGTGGAACCAGAGATACCAGTATGTAGACATTTGTTTTCTCCCGTTGTAGACCTAGACTCTTGGCACATGAGTCCGTCATGAAGGAGGATTCGGAGCCATCATCCAGGAGAACACGACACGGCTTCTTGTTTCCTGATGAGTCCTCGATGTCAACTACGGCAGTCTTCAAAAGCACCTGTGTAGTTGCCGATGAAAAGTTGGAACTGGTGTTGGAACGAATATTCTGGGTGTTGGGTTGAGGAGTGTTATCCTGAGGTGGTTGAGTGGAAGTGAGTACTTCCCTTCCGCTGTTGTTGTAATGGAGCAAAGTATGATGCTGCTTTCCACATTCCTGCATGTACTGCTGCTGGTACAATGTTTCAGAACGTGGCCACTGCGAAGACAATTGAGGCAATTTCCTATCCGTTTGATTGTGGAAACCCTGTCATCAGTCTTCTGGTTCATGAAGGTTTGGCATTGGTAGAGCGGATGCTCCCGACCATTGCAAATCTTGCATGTCGTTGTTGATTGTGAGACATGATGAGAACTAGATGTAGTTCGTGCACCATTCCCGATGAAACCCCTGGTGGGTTGTTTGGCTGAGGTGGAACCCCTAGCGTGGAGGCTCCTGATGTGGGATTGTAGAAAATCCTGTAGCTCCTTGAATGTGGGTGGATCTGTACCCTTCATTGTTCTGGCCCATTCAGAACGAGTGTCAGGATCCACTTCTTGAGGATGATGACAGATTAGGTCGTCCCTCAAGTGTCGATTGGATCGTCCAATAAACCTTCAGAGCTGGATCCTGAACACTCTTCTGATATGCGGCCAGAACAATGCAAGGCGTACGAATCCACCCACATTCAAGGAGCTACAGGATTTTCTACAATCCCACATCAGGAGCCTCCACGCCAGGGGTTCCACCTCATCTAAACAACCCACCAGGGTTTCAACGGGAATGGTGCACGAACTACATCTAGTTCTCATCATGTCTCACAATCAACAACGACATGCAAGATTTGCAATGGTCGGGAGCATCCGCTCTACCAATGCCAAACCTTCATAACCAGAAGACTGATGACAGGGTTTCCACAATCAAACGGATAGGAAATTGCCTCAATTGTCTTCGCAGTGGCCACGTTCTCAAGCATTGTACCAGCAGCAGTACTGCAGGAAATGTGGAAAGCAGCACCATACGCTGCTCCATTACAACAACAGCGGAAGAGGAAGTAGCTCTACTTCCACTCAACCACCTCAGGATAACTTCCTCAACCCACCACCCAGAATATTCGTTCCAACACCAGTTCCAACTTTCATCGGCAACTACACAGGCTTCTGAAGACTGCCGTAGTTGACATCGAGGACTCATCAGGAAACAAGAAGCCGTGTCGTGTTCTCCTGGATGATGGTTCCGAATCCTCCTTCATGACGGACTCATGTGCCAAGAGTCTAGGTCTACAACGGGAGAAAACAAATGTCTACATCACTGGTATCTCTGGTTCCACTAATGCTCACGCAAAGTGGAAAATAAACGTACGTATATTTTCTCAAGTTAATGATTCATTTGTTGATGTTGAAAGCTTAATCTTACCAAAGGTCACAGGAACCCTCCCACGGTTGCCTTGTGATCCAACCTCTTGGTCTCACCTACGAGACATTCGACTTGCTGATCCTCACTTCTGTGAGCCTGGAGACGTTGATCTACTTCTGGGAGCTGACGTCGTCGCCCTCATCATGAGAGAAGGAAGGAGGCAAGGACCACTCCATACACCCATAGCTCAACAGCAAATTCAAATTCGTTCTCATGTTGCAACATGCAACCTGAGAAACTTTTCAGAGATTTTGGGAAACGGAGGAGCCACCAGCAGCGCAACCCTAACTCCAGAGGAAGCCCAATGTGAAGCTCACTTCGTCTCCACCCACTCCCGTCTTCCAGATGGACGCTACATGGTTCGCCTTCCATTCAAAAAGGACATGAAGCAGATTGGTGATACGCGACAGCAAGCAGTTCAGCGACTCTTTCACCTGGAAAGAAGATTCAAAACATATCCTCATCATCATCAAGAATACATCAAATTCATGAGAGAGTACGAGTCTCTTGGGCATATGGAACTCGTCACTTATTCTACAGCAGCTAACAATCCTATTGTTTACTTACCTCACCACTTTGTGATCAAGGCAGACAGCACCACACAAACTTCGCGTGTATTTGATGGATCAGCCAAATCCAGCACAGGTGTTCTCTCAACCAAACTCTCATGGTGGGAGCCACCATACAAGATGACCTCTTCTCGCTCCTGATTCGATTTCGACTTCACCCATCGCACTGAAGGCCGACATTGGAAAATGTACCGGCAGTTTAAGATGCACCCGGAGGATTCAGACAGTCAACGAATTCTGTGGGGGAAGACCCACGATACAATCAAGGAGTATCGTCTCACCACCGTAACATACGGTACAGCTCCAGCACCTTTCTTGCAACCCGTTCCATTGTTCAACTTTCCAAAGATGAGAAGAAGAATTTTCCTACAGCATCACAGTCTGGAAAAAGATTCCTACGTAGATGATCTCATGAGTGGAACATCTACAAAACAAAAGCAATTCAGTTAGTCAAGACCTCAACAAGTTAGTAAACACAGCTGGATGGAATTTAGAAAGTGGTGTACTAATGATCCTGATGTCCTTCACTCCATCCCAGAAGAGCTCCGTGAAAAATCAAACTCCCATGATTTTGATACTGATGACACCGTGAAGGCGCTTGGAGTTCGTTGGGTTCCAAAGATGACGTGTTTCAATTTCAAGTCAACATTTCCAAATTAGCAACGACGAAACGGCAACTCCTCTCAGATCTCGCTCGAGTTGATCCATTGGTTGGCTAGCTCCTGCAACAATAATTGGAAGCTAATTCTACAACAACTTTGGACTGAGAAAGGTGGCTGGGATGACAAACTCAGCGAAAATATCTACAACAAATGGAAGTTATACCAAGATAACTTACCCCATTTCCAGCCTGAAGATTCCACGTGTATCATTCAACCACACAAACTAACTATCAACTTCACGGATTTGTGACTCATCAGAAAGGCGTTTGCTTGTGCTATTTATCTTCGTTCAACAGCAGCTGATGGATCTATTTCATTCATCTTCTCACAGCAAAAACTAGAGTTGCTCCTCTCAAGCAAGCGTCTCTGCCACGGCTGGAATTGTGTGGAGCTAAACTTTTGGCTGATTGCCTAGAATCAGTCAAATCTGCAATAAAAATTGATAATTATGCTTTGTTTGCCTGGACAGATTCTACCATTGTTTTGCGATGGATTTCAGCATCTTCCAGGAGATGGAAAACTTACGTTGCTAATCGAGTTTCCCATATCCAGACTCTCATCCCTCCAGAGCACTGGCGGCACGTCCGCAGTGAGGACAACCCAGCTGATCTCCCATCCAGAGGAATTTCCCCTGAGGAACTTCACGACAACAGACTTTGGTGGTATGGACCTCCTGGTTGCAGTCAATCAATTTCCTGTGCATCCAGTTGTAGCTAATGAAGAGGAAATATTAGCTGAGGAGCGGGCGAAAATTCATTTCGCCTCCTGTCACTCCACCTCCCGTGATCAACTTTATGAGAGGATCTCTCAACATTCTCATCGTGGTACAAGCTCAGCCGAGCTACAGCGTACTGGATAAGGTTCGATTCATTTCTTAAAAATACAAGTAAACAACAACCTCTCTCCCCTTTTGACATAAAGGAAGCTCAACAGCAACTCATCAAGTGGGTTCAGCAATGGAGTTTAGACAAGATATCATCAACCTCAACAAAAACAAGGAAGTTTCATCCAGAGCAAATTGAAGCAGCTCAACCCCTTTATCGACCAACATGGTCTACTTCGAGTTGGAGGAAGATTGGAACACTCATCCTTCATGAAGACGCTCGACACCCATCATCCTCCTCCACATCACATTATTACAAAAATGATAGTGAATCAAATCATCGATGCTCTTCATTCTGGATTTACTCTCACCTCTCCCTCATCCGCAATTCCTACTTTCATCATTCGTGGACGTGATTTGGTGCGCAACCTCATCCGTAAATGTACAACATGTCGTCGTCACAGAGCTGAAACACTAACTCAACTGATGGGCAGTTTACCAAGAAACAGAGTCACCGCTCACAGACCTTCCTGTACTCCGGAGTGGACTTTGCAGGACCATTCCAAGTGAAAATAAGGAAAGGGAAGAGGAGCAAAATCAGATAAGGTTTGGTTTGCTATATTCGTTTGCTTTACAACAAAGCAATTCATCTGGAAGCCGTCTCCGACCTCAGCACTGAAGCATTCATCGCGTGCTACCGACGCTTTGTGGCTAGACGTGGATCTGCAGTCACCTCCACAGTGACTGTGGAACCAATTTTATTGGAGCGGAAAAGGAGATGAAACGACTACTCAAGCAAGAAGAATCTCAAGTTCAACAACAATTCACCAGAATCGGAACCACCTTCCATTTCAACCCCCAGCAGCACCCCATCAAGGAGGACTGTGGGAGGCTGGCGTCAAACAAGTCAAATATCACTTCCGCCGAGTTGTAGGAACAACCCTTCTCACAGCAGAGCAGTTCCAAACATTATTATGCAACATTGAGGCCTGCCTCAACAGCAGACCTCTTTGTGCTCTTTCTTCTGATCCCTTAGACTTAGAAGCCCTTACTCCTGGTCACTTTTTGGTTGGCTCACCTCTCCTCTCAGTTCCGGACCCTGATGTCACACATCCACCCAATCGACTTGGTTACTGGCAGGAAGTGCAGCAGCTTAACCAACGTTTCTGGAAGAGGTGGCACAACGAGTACCTAACTACCTGCAGCAGCGGTATAAGTGGACGAGGAAGCAAGACAACCCCTCCATTGGTGACATTGTGGTCATTAAGGAAGAGCAACTACCTCCATCCAAGTGGAAACTAGGACGAATCATCAAACTTCACCCTGGAGCTGACAATTTAGTACGAAGCGCTACGTTAAAAACTCTTTCCGGCGAACTATCCCGACCCATTACAAAGCTAAGTCCATTAATTAATAATAAGAATGAAGCATAGTAAGTTGAGCTTAGATGTACATTAAATTTTGTTTTTTGCTGCAGGCGGAGGTCTCAAAGCTTCATGATTCATCTTGCAACTCGGCCGCGCGGTTAAAGACGTAGACAGTGCCGTCCCAATTTTAATCCCCCACAGCAAGGTGTAGCATGATGTCAGCGAGTCCTCGTCAGCCACAGCGTATTGATTTTTACATAGTTTAATGACTTTCCTTTTATTGTTGACAACTTATCCTACTACGTGGATTTCTGAACTGCGTTCAGAGGTCGGGAGAATGTTTAATACAAGTGTTCATTTCAATATTATTTCTCGTCATGTTTTAAAGTTGATTCTTTTTACTTTTATGCTTCGTTACAAGAATTGTATTGTCAGTATTGTTTAACCTCAAAATGTTCATGTTCATTGACTTCTTTTCCTGAATGTATAATAATCCTAATACTCAAATGTGTTTTTTGAATAATCTCCGTATTAATGTAAATCAGATCACTTCAAGACTTTTCTTCATGAATACTTATCTAGCTAATTATGTTTCCTTCGTTGTTGACCAGTTTTTATGTACAATTTTTCCCTATAAAAAGCAGTCGCACATTAGCTTCTGCGCCCATTATTCTACTTCTAAAAGGTCAGACACCTTCACTCTGTCCTTCAACTTCACGTCGGTCTATATCAAATTCTCATTTCACCCCCATTAGATTTTTGACATTAAATTTTCCAAGTTCTTTTCAAGCTAAAACACACCTTCCAGTCTTCTTGTGTATCATTCATTCCTTGCTTGCTATCTACCTTTGATTCTCATCCACTCAACTTCATACAGTCCATTACAAAATACCTAAAAACATTTCTTGTGGCATTCTGCAGCCTAATTTCAAACCCCGCATTAAATATATTTCGTCCATATTTGTAAATGAAAACATAATGCATATTGTCATTGTCGTTAGTCTAGTCCTAGGCAGACGTTTTAAACGAGCAGGGTTCAAAGCGCCGCACAAAAAAGAATATGAAGAAAGCAATCTCAACCGGCCACGTAAATGTCATGATTCTAATTTACATATTACCTTCAAACTCAGACGTGCGGCATTACATCGACGGAAGGAAATGAGTTGATAAAAGCATACGCAATTAGTTTGGTAAGACAATTTTTTTCATTCGGCTGCTGTTAATATGCTCAATGTTGTGGGAACCATTGTAGTTTTTGTTGCGTTGAAGCATGTGTTAATTTTTTTGGGTTGGTTGCTTTGCTCTATGGAGCTCAAAAGAGAAAGCCTCGTTGGCTGTTTGCTTTGAACTCCCTTCTTGCTCCGGCTCAACAAAATGATACGAGTTTTTCATGCATGCATAAAATCCACTCTTGAAAGTTGAAAATGGTAAAAACCCTGTTATATTTTTAATTACAGCAACTAATGCAAAAGACAGTGTAGTTACTTTTTTTGGGGCGGCCAGCAGACGGCAGCTTTAATAGGCTACCTCACTTTTAGATTAGTCTCGATCCAACTCTACAGCAAATCCCACAAAAGTTGTTGAGTGAGTGTATGCTAGAAACATATTGACATGCATTATCAATAGCCCTCAGGGCAGGGAGCTGCAATTGTGTTTGCTGCTTCCCGTTGGCCCTTCCTTAGGCCAAGAATTTTCGGGGCTGGCTCTGGTGTTGGTGATTGCAACTCGATTATTTCATCATATGCAGAAGTGATCTCACGGCCATTGTGTCGCGACTTCCATCATGCGATTAAGGCAACTGCTCAGTTTAGTTGTTAGCAAGATCTCAGTGCAACAGTGCCAAAAACAGCAGCTAATTCAATATTTTTCAGAATTTTCTATATCCACGCATTACATTTTGGCCATGTTTAACGGCTATTTTAAACTACAAGGTCCAAGATCGAAGGGGTTTAAGCTTAAAAAACACAGGTTGTTTTTTTTCATGCGAATTCTTTCTAATATATTTTTTCTTCACGCAGGATAAAGGCGCCTAAGTAGCGCATAATAGTAAACGACATTTCCCTTTGCTCGTGCGCTGGATTTGATTGTGGCCATTGTGGGCTGGCCTTTCCTTTGCAGGGCAAATTAGATGTTTGAGCTTTTTGTGGCGTCCTGATTTTGTAAGACGTGCGTATGGTGACGTGAATGGGCCTGAATGCGATTTCGATATGCACACATCACAATATCGAAGGGTACTGCAGCGGATGTGCATGAAAATCAGAGCATGCATGTCAAACAGAATGATAATAATAGTAGACTTGTTCGGCTCCAAACAAAAACGTGAGGAGACGCCATACTTGTTTTTGCAAGTATTGTGTACCGCTGCCTAGAAAGCTCGTATCGTGGATTCTTTAAATTCAATGTCAAAATGGGTTATGTTGTAGCAACATGGTTTAACTGAAGTGAGAGGGAAAGAGAAAGCGTTACTTTCACCAGATTAATATACCCCTAGCCCACATGTACTGACGTAGCATGCAATTTATGTTCATATCCATATTGTTGTAGTGGTGTATGGCCATGCCGGCTTGATGTTTGACGAAAGAGCAAATTAGAAGTTGTAAAATACCCTTATTCTCTGCGGTACCATTAGAGGCTTGAATTTCCGCTAACTAGCAACATACCCTCGTGCATGCATGCAGTCAGTCAACGTCACGTTGTAAATGATAAGAACATGAGTAGCAAAATCCAGATGTGAGAAAGCAATGCAGCCCAAAGCCTATCCTTAATAAGTGAACACTTGTGTGTGTTGGAACACCCAACTCACAAAAGAACTTTCTCATACAGCCAGAGACCATAATGGGGACTAAACATAGATAAGTTTCCATTTTGTGGGCGGGCCTTGAATAGCAGCAGTGCGTGTTTCGCCGCCCTTGGTTTTTTTTTAATTGGACCAAAATAAAATTGTACGCTTTCAAATTGCACACTATTCCAACTAACACCAGTTTTAGTGAGAAACATTATCATGTTGGTATACATAATATGCATCAAGGCTTTTCATTTCAACTACCAGCACCTCGAGAGAAAAAGAAGAAAGTAGAAAAGTAAAAAGCATACTGTCATCGACCCTCCTCAAAAAACGTGCATCATGCAACCCACATTATAATAGGCGTTTGAACATGTTGACTGTTTAAATGGCACACAGAGATCTTTTGGAGAAACCTACTTAAACATTTGGCTTGAGCTAGCACAAGACTAGGCGGGTTGGTAGCTTTTCTTTGCGGTTTCTGGTCTGCTCGGTTTGCTGTATGGATTGGAGTAGGCAAAGAGCCTGTTTTTTGCTTTTGTGTGTGTTTATTGCCTTTTTCTCTCATGGTTATTTTTTGCCTATAGGGGGCTATTATATTACAGAGCTCTCACTAACACTTTACTCGATACCCACACCATCCCGTTTCAAATACATATATTGTCGGGTGAGAGATGTTTCTGGGGTCATCGATTTAAGCATAAAGATAAAGAAATTGCGATAACTATGATATCTCACTTTCCTTTCGAAACTTGTATGCATAATGCATGTAATGTGCCTCAGTAAAATGTTGTTTTTAAAATACATAAGGCTAGTTTTCCAAGAGAGTCGACGAACATATAACCCTATATATAGTTGTTAACTCATGGCATTCCACGCACCAACGATTTCCTCCATATTATACATTCATCTGCATACTTATGTTGGGGCTATATGAAAAAAATTGATAGCGTATTCATTGGATCGATCACTTTTTCCCTTTTAGTCGCTCACTTTCAAGAGATAACCGTAAACTTTGTCTGAGAGTATGAAAATGAGCAAACCATGTGATTGTAGTTTTCTCCACCTATAGAAGCGAGGCTTATATAATATTGAGCTAATTGTATGCAATAACATGCTCCTGCCAACCAGCTGTTTGGGATACAATGCTTTAATGGAAGTCAGTATATTTCAAACAAAGGCTATGATGCGAGACCAAAAAG
>LJIJ01005945.1:0-10574 GCA_001718145.1 Orchesella cincta
GAATTTAAAAAAAAACTCTAGTAGTTAGCTACAAGTTTCCTACATTCCTTTGTTACAAGGTTTGTTAGCGGTTTATCAATAGATGGTGACAATATTTGACCAAATATATAAATCTTGACAACAAAAGAAGGGTAAAATTGTTCTGTATCCTGTCAACTAGCTTCTGACAGGAACAGAGCTTGATTGTATAATCTTAGCAAAACTAATCCATAATGTCACTTATAGATAATTCCACAGATTGATGGTTAATTTAACTTTGGAAAATATTAGTGTCTATGAATTACTAAGCTTATATCATATGCAGTTCAAGGTTCCATGAAGGATATTACGCGACATAAAAAGGTGAGGAAATCATTTCCCAGTTTGATGTAACGTTTTTATATATAAATGGTCTAAAACCTAATATTTTAACAGGGCGTAAATAACATATACATAAAACGGTAATTTCTTTGGTTGCGACAATTTTCCTCGATTCAAGCGGACAGACTAAAAACCACCACACAGACTTGTGGCTTTTTGATTTCCTTCTTGCTAAACCAGGTTATGAACTTATTAATATAAAGTCCAGTAGCATGTGGAAAGTCCAATTTTTTCTTATACTTTACAAAGTATGATTTAAATGTAAATCATCGCAAATCATGGAGACGTCGACTCCGACATCAACAAAACTAGTTTTTATATACTTGATACAATGGCTTTGTGCAAGTCATTGTATGGCATATCCTGCCCAACCTCTAATTTATCAACGTTTTCAAATTCCAAAATTTATTTTAAACTCAAGGTACCGGCAGCCAAGAAATTCACAATTAAGCAATTATAAATCACCAAGCGATGCTCAAGTGTTTTGTTCGGAACAAAAATTAAAAAGTTTGCCCACAACAGTTCCATTGAGAATAATAAGCTTCCCTGGTAAGTAATCAAAACTATTTGTATGCATTGTTTTTAATTTTTTTTTACATTTTAATGTCATAAAGTATTGATTTTTAGCACAAAAAGTGCCTGAATCAGATACTATTGCAGCTGTAATTGAGAGATTTCCAGACTGGTTCAATGAGTCAAGTACATCACGAAAACACCAGCTAACAATTCAACAAAGTGGGAACAATCTCCAGAGGTATTTAACAAGCCGAACTAGGGCAGCATATTCAATACACTCCATACGAAGCACGGTGAGTGCTTTGCAGAATCAAAAATGTCCAGAAAATCATGTCCGAGTAGCTTCCGGCGAATGTAAAAGAAAGGTGAATGTGTAAATCATAACATGATCTTGAACAACAAAAGTTAACTCAAAATTTAAAAGAATTGTGTTGATTTTTCATATTTAATTATCATTTATTTCAATAAACATAATTTGTGATAACAAACAATCAAAAAGTAAGTCAAAAGAAGTCTTGTTTGTTTTTCTAGGAAATTAGGTTTCCAATGCCTTTAAACAACAACTATGGGTAGATGATTATACTAACCTAACTATGGCGTAACAATTCAATATTTATATAGCAAATATTAGTGAGTGTTATCATCCGTAAACCTTCAAAAATTTTTTGCATGACCATTTTTAAATCAATTTTTAATATGATATCTTGAAAGACCTTATAAAACTACGAGGGACATATTTTTTATTTAGTCGAAAAAGTTTCAAATAACGGAGCTAGCGCCCCTCTAAAGTTTTGACCGTGGAACGCGATTAACTCCTTTAAATATTGACCGATTGACCTGAAATTTGGTATACAGGCTATTAAACAAAATCGTAGGATGGTGTTTTCTGGATTTTTGAAAATTCGAATTTGGGCGGGAGAAATTAAAGTTTCAAAAAATATTTTTTTAGTAATTTAAAAACAAGTACAGGATCCTTCTACACACTACCCAAGTATAGCTAACACGTAATTTATAAAAATTATTTCGAGTTTTTAAAAAATTCATAGATGGCGCCAAACTCATTTTTCAAAATTTGTTATCTTTTTTACCATACGTACTTAGACTGCTATAAAAGGAGTACACCAAAACAAATTTCATCCAAATTGGTTGATTGGTTTACGAGATATTTGAGTCCAAAGTTTTTGAAATTTAACCTACATTTTTTATGCAAACTTATAAAACGGACTCCCACAACTCATTTCTGGAGCCAGAAACTGAATTTAATAATTAGTTTAGTAATAAATAAAGTTTATAATAAAATTCACAATAACTAAAAATGTGAAATTTTTTGAAAACACCTTGTCAGAAATCACTCAAGGAGTCCGAATATGCAAGTGCCATCCTTCTACGACCTTAGTTTTTGAGTAAATCGCGTCCTCCAATCCGACCAATGGAGTTCCAATGGGTGCCACCAGAGAAGGACTTCATTTTGAAAATTGAAGAAAACACCTTGTCAGAAATCACTCAAGGAGTCCGAATATACAAGCCATCCTTCTACGACTTAGTTTTGAAAATCGCGTCCCTCCATTCTGACCTATGGAGTTCCAATGGTGCCACCAGAGAAGGACTTCATTTTGAAAATTGAAAGAAAACACCTTGTCAGAAATCACTCAAGGAGTCCGAATATGCAAGTGCCATCCTTCTACGACTCTTAGTTTTTGAGTAATCGTCCCTCCATTCTGACCTATGGAGTTCCAATGGGTGCCACCAGAGAAGGACTTCATTTTGAAAATTGAAAGAAAACACCCTGTCAGAAATTACTCAAGGAGTCCGAATATGCAAGTGCCATCTCTTTACGACTCTTAGTTTTCGAGTAAATCGCGTCCCTCCATTCTGACCTTGGAGTTCCAATAGGTGCCACCAGAGAAGGACTTCATTTTGAAAATTGAAAGAAAACACCCTGTCAGAAATTACTCAAGGAGTCCGAATATGCAAGTGCCATCTCGTTACGACTCTTAGTTTTCGAGTAAATCGCGTCCCTCCAATCTGACCAATGGAGTTCCAATAGGTGCCCAGAGAAGGACTTCATTTTGAAAATTGAAAGAAAACGCCTTGTCAGAAATCACTCAAGGAGTCGAGTATGCAAGTCTATCCTTCTACGACTCTTAGTTTTTGAGTAAATCGCGTCCTTCATTCTGAACGTTACATTTTGGTGCCTCGAGCCAGAGTTCAAGAAACGCAATTTAACATGTCAGAAATTAAGGACGGATTACTCAAAAACTAAGAGTCGTAGAAGGCATGGCGTTGCATATTCGGACTCCTGGAGTAATTTCTGACAAGGTATTTTCTTTCAATTTTCAAAATGAAGTCCTTCTTTGGTGGCACCTATTGGAACTCCGTAGGTCAGAATGGAGGGACGCGATTTACTCGAAAACTAAGAGTCGTAGAAGGATGGCACTTGCATATTCGGACTCCTTGAGTAATTTCTGACAAGGTGTTTTCTTTCAATTTTCAAAATGAAGTCCTTCTCTGGTGGCACCTATTGGAACTCCGTAGGTCAGAATGGAGGGACGCGTATAACTCGAAAACTAAGAGTCGTAAAAGGATGGCAACTTGCATATTCGACTCCTTGAGTAATTTCTGACAAGGTGTTTTCTTTCAATTTTCAAAATGAAGTCCTTCTCTGGTGGCCCCATTGGAACTCCATTGGTCCAGTTGAAGGACGTGATTTACTCAAAAATTAAGAGTCGTAGAAGGATGGGACTTGCATATTCGGACTCCTTGAGTGATTTCTGACAAGGTGTTTTCAAAAAATTTCACATTTTTAGTTATTGTGAATTTTATTATAAACTCTATTTATTACTAAACTAATTATTAAATTCAGTTTCTGGCTCCAGAAATGAGTTGTGGGAGTCCAAAGTTTTTGAAATTTAACCTACGTTTTTCTTATGCAACTTATAAAAAACGGACTCCACAACTCATTTCTGGAGCCAGAAACTGAATTTAATAATTAGTTTCGTAATAAATAGAGTTTATAATAAAATTCACAATAACTAAAAATGTGAAATTTTTTGAAAACACCTTGTCAGAAATCACTCAAGGAGTCCGAATATGCAAGTCCATCCTTCTACGACTCTTAGTTTTTTGAGTAAATCGCGTCCCTTCAACTGGACCTGGAGTTCCAATGGGTGCCACCAGAGAAGGACTTCATTTTGAAAATTGAAAGAAAACACCTTGTCAGAAATTACTCAAGGAGTCCGAATATGCAAGTGCCATGCTTCTACGACTCTTAGTTTTCGAGTTATACGCGTCCCTCCATTCTGACCTACGGAGTTCCAATAGGTGCCACCAGAGAAGGACTTCATTTTGAAAATTGAAAGAAAACACCTTGTCAGAAATTACTCAAGGAGTCCGAATATGCAAGTGCCATGCTTCTACGACTCTTAGTTTTCGAGTTATACGCGTCCCTCCATTCTGACCTACGGAGTTCAGATAGGTGCCACCAGAGAAGGGCTTCATTTTGAAAATTTAAAGAAAACACCTTGTCAGAAATTACTCAAGGAGTCCGAATATGCAAGTGCCATCCTTCTACGACTCTTAGTTTTTGAGTAAATCCGTCCTTAATTTCTGACATGTTAAATTGCGTTTCTTGAACTCTGGCTCGAGGCACCAAAATGTAACGTTCAGAATGAAGGGACGCGATTTTACTCAAAAACTAAGAGTCGTAAGGATAGGACTTGCATATCGGACTCCTTGAGTGATTTCTGACAAGGTGTTTTCTTTCAATTTCAAAATGAAGTCCTTCTCTGGTGGACCTATTGGAACTCCATAGGTCAGAATGGAGGGACGCGATTTACTCAAAAACTAAGAGTCGTAGAAGGATGGCACTTGCATATTCGGACTCCTTGAGTAATTTCTGACAAGGTGTTTTCTTTCAATTTTCAAAATGAAGTCCTTCTCTGGTGGCACCATCTGAACTCCAGGTCAGAATGGAGGGACGCGATTTACTCAAAAAAGAGTCGTAGAAGGATGGCACTTGCATATTCGGACTCCTTGAGTAATTTCTGACAAGGTGTTTTCTTTCAATTTTCAAAATGAAGTCCTTCTCTGGTGGCACCCATTGGAACTCCATAGGTCAGAATGGAGGGACGCGATTTACTCAAAAACTAAGAGTCGTAGAAGGATGGCACTTGCATATTCGGACTCCTTGAGTGATTTCTGACAAGGTGTTTTTCTTAAATTTTCAAAATGAAGTCCTTCTCTGGTGGCACCCATTGGAACTCCATAGGTCAGAATGGAGGGACGCGATTACTCAAAAACTAAGAGTCGTAGAAGGATGGTTTGCATATTCGGACTCCTTGAGTGATTTCTGACAAGGTGTTTTCTTTCAATTTTCAAAATGAAGTCCTTCTCTGGTGGCACCCATCTGGATCTCATAGGTCAGAATGGAGGGACGCGATTTACTCAAAAACTAAGAGTCGTAGAAGGATGGCACTTGCATATTCGGACTCCTTGAGTAATTTCTGACAAGGTGTTTTCTTTCAATTTTCAAAATGAAGTCCTTCTCTGGTGGCACCCATTGGAACTCCATAGGTCAGAATGGAGGGACGCGATTTACTCAAAAACTAAGAGTCGTAGAAGGATGGCATTGCATATTCGGACTCCTTGAGTGATTTCTGACAAGGTGTTTTCTTTCAATTTTCAAAATGAAGTCCTTCTCTGGTGGCACCTATCTGGATCTCATAGGTCAGAATGGAGGACGCGATTTACTCAAAAACTAAGAGTCGTAGAAGGATGGACTTGCATATTCGGACTCCTTGAGTAATTTCTGACAAGGTGTTTTCAAAAAAATTCACATTTTAGTTATTGTGAATTTATTATAAACTTATTTATTACTAAACTAATTATTAAATTAAGTTTCTGGCTCCAGAAATGAGTTGTGGGAGTCCGTTTTTATAAGTTTGCATAAGAAAATGTAGGTTAAATTTCAAAAACTTTGTACTCAAATATCTCGTAAACCAATCAACCAATTTGGATGAAATTTGCTTTGGTGTACTCCTTTTATAGCAGTCTAAGTACGTATGGTAAAAAAGATAACAAATTTTGAAAAATGAGTTTGGCGCCATCTATGAATTTTTAAAAAACTCGAAATAATTTTTATAAATTACGTGTTAGCTATACTTGGGTAGTGTGTAGAAGGATCCTGTACTTGTTTTTAAATTACTAAAAAAATATTTTTTGAAACTTTAATTTCTCCGCCCAAATTCGAATTTTCAAAAATCCAGAAAACACCATCCTACGATTTTGTTTAATAGCCTGTATACCAAATTTCAGGTCAATCGGTCAATATTTAAAGGAGTTAATCGCGTTCCACGGTCAAAACTTTAGAGGGCGCTAGCTCCGTTATTTGAAACTTTTCGACTAAATAAAAAATATGTCCCTCGTAGTTTTATAAGGTTTTTTCAAGATATCATATTAAAAATTGATTTAAAATGGTCATGCAAAAAATTTGAAGGTTACGATGATAAACACTCAATATCTTGAGTATGTTGGATTGATTATTTTCCATCTGCCATAAATAAATATTTATTGGAGTATGTATGATGTGATTATAGCCTTGCGGACTGATGTCTGATTATCCACTTCGTCACTCTCAACAGTTTTCCAATCAATTTTACAAAGCCTGAAGCAATTTGTACCTACGAAAAAACGTAATACTTCATTCAACTTTTCATAGCATACGATTTCATGAGAGTGAAAACATCATCATATTATTATATAGTTTTTCTCTTCAAAGAATAAAATTTCCTTCCAACCCCTCTAAACAATACATAAATAAGCAGTCATGTTCCCATTTCCTATCTTTTCCTTTGGTGGTCTTATCTTTCACTCTATTGTAAAAATACACATGATATGAAGAAATATTGCCCATGTAAGCACACAAGATGACAAGGAAGCACTTTGATCACCCACCACCACATCATTTATGACCTGAAGGAAAGTGGAAATATCACCGTCGTTGTGTTATGTTATCATAGTCATCATCATCATAATCATAATGGAAATCATCCCTACATGCACTTCATCTTTTTTCCATTTCATGTGCATTATTACCTACACATGCACTTTCCATGTTCTTAAACTATTTTTATCTCTTTTTCCTGTTGTGTTTTCCCAAGAAAACTCCTGCTTTTTCTGTTACTCCATAAAAAGAAAATTAGATTCGCATCATCATTTGCATACTCCCTCATACAATCCTCGCTCACTTCAATAAAACAGGGGAATGAAAATTATTTCCGGTTTTTGGATCGCACTTGTGCTGTGTCTTTGTATGTAAATGACGTTTTCTTTTTCCAACATTGTGAATGCGTGTAGTACATTATTTAGAGTCGTATGCATTTATAAGAAGCTGTAAAGTGCAACAATGAAACAAAAATGCAAGATGAAAGCTACACACATATTTACGCTTAAAACTCATTGCATGTTCCTGGGATTGGGTGGCGAGGGTTCAAAAAATGCAATGAAGAAATAAAATTTGTTGTTGTTATTGCACCAATAAACTTGTGACAATTACTTTTGACAAAAAAACCTTCCTTCGTTCCTATTTGTCGGCGGTAGGTAAATTGTGAAGAGAAAAGTGCACTCAAAACAGCAGCAAATAATCGGGGTAGTGCTAGGGATGTATATATAGTTTATTGAGTTGTTATGTAATATAATCTTTGTTGTAGACGGATGATGTCAGCTTTCTCTGCCACTCCCACCCCCTTTTTCATTATGACTTCCAAACCCGACTTTCACACAAGTACCTCAATGTTGCAACTTGAGAGGATGATGGTGGACAGTGGACAGAAAGCGGTCTCTTTGTACATTTCTCGAGAGGTTAATTATTACAAAACACAGTCATTTATGGTAATGTACCGCTTGGAAATGTACAAAGAGACCGCTTTCTGTCCACCATCATGCCTTCAAGTTGCAACATTGAGGTACTTGTGTGAAAGTCGGGGTTTGGAAGTCATAATGAAAGGGGGTGGAGTGGCAGAGAAAAGCGACATCATCCGTCTACAACAAAGATTATATTACATAACAACTCCATAAACTATATATACATCCCTAGCACTACCTCCGATTATTGCTGCTGTTTTGAGTGCACTTTTCTCTTCACAATTTACCTACCGCGACAAATAGGAATGAAGGAAGGTTTTTTTTGTCAAAAGTAATTGTCACAAGTTTTTTGTGCAATATACAACACAATTATTTCTTCATTGCATTTTTGAACCCTCGCCACTCCATATCCAGGAAACATGCAATGAGTTTTAAGCGTAAATATGTGTGTAGCTTCATCTTGCATTTTTGTATTTTCATTGTTGCACTTTACAGCTTCTTATAATGCATACGACTCTAAATAATGTACTACACGCATTCACAATGTTGGAAAAAGAAAACGTCATTTACATACAAAAGACACAGCACAAGCTGCGATCAAAAACCGGAAATAATTTTTCATTCCCTGTTTTATTGAAGTGAGCGAGGATTGTATGAGGGAGTATGCAAATGATGATGCCGAATCTAATTTTCTTTTTTTTATGAGTAACAGAAAAAGCAGGAGTTTTTCTGGAAAACACAACAGGAAAAAGAGATAAAAATAGTTTAGAACATGGAAAGTGCATGTGTAGGTAATAATGCACATGAAATGGAAAAAAGATGAAGTGCATGGTAGGGATGATTTCCATTATGATGTATGATGATGATGACTATGATACATAACACAACGACCGTGATATTTCCACTTTCCCTTCAGGTCAAATTGTTGGTGGGTGATCAAAGTGCTTCCTTGTCATCTTGTGGTGCTTACAATGGGCAATATTTTTTCCATATTCATGTGTATTTTTACCAATAGAGGTGAAGATAAGACCACCAAAGGAAAAGATAGGAAAATGGGAACATGACTGCTTATTTATGTATTGTTAGAGGGGTTGGAAAGGAAAATTATATTCTTTGAAGAGAAAAACTATATGATCATGTTTTCACTCTCATGAAATCGTATGCTATGAAAGTTGAATGAAGTACTACGTTTCTTCGTAGGTACAAATTGCTTCAGGCTTTGTAAAATTGATTGGAAAACTGTTGACGAGTGAGCGAAGTGGATAATCAGACATCAGTCCGCAAGGCTATAATCAATCATACATACTCCAATAAATATTTATTTATGGCATATGGAAATAATCAATCCAAACATACTCAAGTATTGAAGTGTTATCATCCGTAACCTTCAAATTATTTGCATGACCATTTTTTAAATCAATTTTTAATATGATATCTTGAAAGACCTTATAAAACTACGAGGGACATATTTTTTATTTAGTCGAAAAAGTTTCAAATAACGGAGCTAGCGCCCTCTAAAGTTTTGACCGTGGAACGCGATTAACTCCTTTAAATATTGACCGATTGACCTGAAATTTGGTATACAGGCTATTAAACAAAATCGTAGGATGGTGTTTTCTGGATTTTTGAAAATTCGAATTTGGGCGGGAGAAATTAAAGTTTCAAAAAATATTTTTTTAGTAATTTAAAAACAAGTACAGGATCCTTCTACACACTACCCAAGTATAGCTAACACGTAATTTATAAAAATTATTTCGAGTTTTTAAAAATTCATAGATGGCGCCAAACTCATTTTTCAAAATTTGTTATCTTTTTACCATACGTACTTAGACTGCTATAAAAGGAGTACACCAAAACAAATTTCATCCAAATTGGTTGATTGGTTTACGAGATATTTAAGTCAAAGTTTTTGAAATTTAACCTACATTTTCTTATGCAAACTTATAAAAACGGACTCCCACAACTCATTTCTGGAGCCAGAAACTGAATTTAATAATTAGTTTAGTAATAAATAGAGTTTATAATAAAATTCACAATAACTAAAAATGTGAAATTTTTTTGAAACACCTTGTCAGAATTCTCAAGGAGTCCGAATATGCAAAAGCCATCCTTCTACGACTCTTAGTTTTTGAGTAAATCGCGTCCCTCCATTCTGACCTGGTGCCACCAGAGAAGGACTTCATTTTGAAAATTGAAAGAAAACACCTTGTCAGAAATCACTCAAGGAGTCCGAATATACAAACGCCATCCTTCTACGACTCTTAGTTTTTGAATAAATCGCGTCCCTCCATTCTGACCTAATGAAGTTCCAATGGGTGCCACCAGAGAAGACTTCATTTTGAAAATTGAAAGAAAACACCTTGTCAGAAATTACTCAAGGAGTCCGAATATGCAAGTGCCATCTTCTACGACTCTTAGTTTTTGAGTAAATCGCGTCCCTCATTCTGACCTATGAAGTTCCAATGGTGCACCAGAGAAGGACTTCATTTTGAAATTGAAAGAAAAAACCTTGTCAGAAATCACTCAAGGAGTCCGAATATACAAACCATCCTTCTACGACTCTTAGTTTTTGAGTAAATCGCGTCCCTTCAACTGGACTGGAGTTCAAATGGGTGCCACCAGAGATAAGACTTCATTTTGAAAATTGAAAGAAAACACCTTGTCAGAAATTACTCAAGGAGTCCGAATATACAAATGCCATCCTTCTACGACTCTTGGTTTTTGAAGTAAATCGCGTCCTTCAACTGGCCAATGGAGTTCCAATGGGTGCCACCAGAGAAGGACTTCATTTGAAAATTGAAGAAAACACCTTGTCAGAAATTACTTCAAGAGTCCGA
>LJIJ01005946.1:0-10572 GCA_001718145.1 Orchesella cincta
GTAAAAACTAAGTGACTTCAAAAGAAATTAAATAATGATTAACTGCTATTCATTTCCCTATTTCAAACTCAACGGTTTTGATTTAGTTGATTCGAAGCTTTCAGTAGAAGTGGGATGAAATTCATCTGGAAATAGCGGCTAGAATGCCTACACTTCTTATTTACTTCTTCAGCTGCAAAAATTAATTTGAGGGCAATGAAATATTGATATCTTCTTGAAATTTTGTTAATTTGAATGTGTGTTCGTGCGATTCTCTATCAAAATTAACAACTTCTAACAGTGCCTATAAATAAATACAAGAAACAAATATATTTAATTATTTTGTGTGTCTATATGACAGTCGTTGGGATAATTTGCCTTAAATTACCGCTTCAATAAAAACCGCAAAAACGTACAACTTGCGAAAATAATGATTAGGTTTACTTGTCATTTTATGGAAAATACCGATGACGTCAACATAAAAGTATAAATAACTTACGAATACTTTTAAATTTATACAGAAATTCCATTTCTCGTTGACTCATTAAAACCACAATTTAATTAAAAATAATTAGATTTTTTAGTGAATTCCATTTACGCACGTAAGCTGGAAGCAAGCTATAAAAATTATTCACCTCTCAAAGACTAATTAGTTCAGAACCATAGTGTTTATTTTCCTCTGAATAATGTTGGCATTCCCGTCACTGTCATTCTGCGTTTTTTATTTTCTCAATTTACTCTCACTATATTTATATTGTATATTATAACCAAAAAATACTGTATTACGTTGTAAAAGGTTACCGAAAACTGAAACTCCCCAAACACTGATTTTTCGACAATGAGGAAATTTCCGTTGACGCTACCGACGCAGAAGGTATAGAAGTTTTTTTTACAAAAAACAATTTTAGTTCTTGATAACTTCATAACACGCTATTTAAGAATAAAAGGAAATATCGTATTAATTCATTAAGTCCATTCACTCGCTGCATTTCAAGTAGAGCAAAAGTCCGAAAATGTCAAATGAAACTTCTATTTTGGTAGAACATCTGTCAATTTTTACTTGTTTTTTCTGGACCTGCCCCAGATAATGGAAGAGGTATCGATTGCTCACGGGTTATTCAAGTACTTGCATTCGGTTGTCAAACTTGGAGTACCGTTTTCTTACCTCGGATCAATCACAGATACCTCAGGCATGGGCCATTTATCTCGTTTTGGATTTGGATATGTATTCTGTTTGTGGGTATGAAGTTAATTCTGTTGTTTAATCATGTTTTTTTCGTTCTCTATTCTTTAAAACATTTTATTTTTAAATGGAAGGAACATTTGAGTTGTCGCGAACTCTTTAATCGTTCTCATTTTAAGGAGAAGAGGGAAAACTGCGACAGGAGGGCGATCCAAGTTTGACTTCTTGTTTCCATTCTAGCAATCTTTGACACAATTTGCTGCATTGATTCCATGGTTGCTGCGACCAGCATCATAAGTACATTTGGTAAATAAAAAATAAATCTATTGGGTGCAAAATAAAATAAACCAGAAGAAATGTTAAAACGACTTTTTAATTTTAAGAGGGCTGGAGTAGTATCGGAGGTATGTTTACCACGTATCTGTTTTACGGATCAAATATGGCAGTTCAAATTACCCGATCTTTTGCACTTCACTGACTGTTTATAAAATATTTTGCTACCTTGGTTTGGCATACCCTCTAAAGGCCAGGAAGTGGTTTACCTCCTTCAGAGTCAGACTGATTCCTATCGTGGTTGTATGTATCTCATTGCTACTTAATATTCCTCGTGGGAACAATATACATAGGTGAAAATTTGTATAAACGAGCCCGGCCTTGATATTCCCAGTTTGAGTGGAAAAAATTACATTTTGTACAATCGGAAAGAATGGGCAATTTTTTGGTATATGACAATGTTTGCTCTTCATGAACAACTGGATTTGCCAGTGCCTCTACTTCTTTTGTTTGTTTTTAATTTTCTTTCGTATCGAAAAATGTTACAACTTAGAAAATCTCGACAGAATATTAACTCTACTCAAGACAAAGTGTTCAACCTGTCAGGATGTTTCTCCTGTTGTTACGTTTTCTTCTTTTGTCCAACATTGGACCTCTTGCAGAAAATGTGTTTGCAGTTATAATGCGCGTTACATACAGAGAGTTGACTGTAGCTGCGATTTTGTGTCATGTGCTTAATACTTCTAATAATTTTCTTATTTACTATTGGCGTGCTGAAGCATTCAGAAAGGATGCACGTCAACTGTTCAAAGATATATTCACGTAAATGACTATAAGTATTTGAGTAAAAGTTTTGAAATCAGTTATGTACACATTTTGTTTAAATACAATGTTGTTAAAAAATTTTTCATTAAATTATTTAGATCGCGTGCAAGATTTTATTCCAAGTTGGAACTGAACATTCATTTATTCGCCAGCAACGCAATTTGTAGGGCTACACGCAAGTTCAATGGAACCATCAAAAATTTCCAAATAATTGCTGATAAGGAGTCCCATTACATTTATATTTGTAAATGGTTGTTTTCATATTTGCTTGCCTGGACGAATTCAGTGTTTTAGGACAAAATGCGGTTTTGGAATATTTGGATGGTTCCATTTGAAACTTTGCGCTGTAGCCTACAAATCTGCGTTGTTTGGCCAAAATAAGATGGAATGTTCAGGTTCCAACTTGGTACAAAAGTTCTTGTTGGCGATCTAAATAATTAAATGAAAATTTTTTTAACAACATTTTATTCAGACAAAATGCGTACATAACTAATTTCCAAACTTTCTACTCAAATACTTTTAATTTACGTGAATATATCTTTGAACAGTTGACGTGCATCCTTTCTGAATGCTTCAGCACGCCAATAGTAATAAGAAATTATTAGAAGTATTAAGCACATGACACAAAATCGCAGCTACAGTCAACTCTCTGTATGTAACGCGCATTATAACTGCAAGCACATTTTCTGCAAGAGGTCCAATATTGGATAAAAGAAGAAACGTAACAACAGGCAGAAAACATTCTGACAGGTTGAACTACTTTGTCTTGGTATTAATATTTTGTCGAGATTTTCTAAGTTGTAACATTTTTCGATACGAAAGAAAATTAAAAACAAACAAAAGAAGTAGAGGCACTGGCAAATCCAGTTGTTCATGAAGGCAAACATTGTCATATACCAAAAAATTGCCCATTCTTTCCGATTGTTAAAATGTATTCTTTTCCACTCAAACTGGGAATATCAAAGCCGGCTCGTTATACAAATTTTCACCTATGTATATTGTTCCCACACGAGGAATATTAAGTAGCAATGAGATACATACAACCACGATAGGAATCAGTCTGACTCTGAAGGAGGTAAACCACTTTCTGGCCTTTAGAGGGTATGCCAAACCAAGGTAGCAAAATATATTAATAAAGACAGTCAAGTGAAGTGCAAAAGATCGGGTAATTTGAACTGCCATATTTGATCCGTAAAAATAGATACGTGGTAAACAGACCTCCAATACACTCCAGCCCTCTTAAAATTAAAAAAGTAGTTTATCTTAAAAAATTCTTCCCCGTTATTTGTTTTACACACAATAGACTTATTTTTTTATTTACCAAATATATTATGATTAGCGTACGGAGAATATATTAAAAACATGCATTATATGTATGAAAAATAACTGAAACAATCGGTAAAAATATATCTTAAATATACCCAAAATCAGAAAATATGCCAATATTATACCTAAAAATCAGGCAAAGATATCTGAAATATACCCAAAAATGTAAAATATATTTTAAAATATATCTAAAACGATATATGTAAAAACGCAAAATATATCAAAAATATTGCAATATGACCCTAAATAAAGCCAAGAATATAGCTAAATAACGCGGAAAAACTTGGGCTCAATCGGCATATTTTTATGCCACATTAGATCACATACCCGGAATGACATATCTGTCAGTTAACGAAACAAAAGTATGCAAAATCATAAGTTCCGGACCCTACTTATGATGCTGGTCCAGCAAACCATCGAATCCAATGCCCCAGCAGAATCGTGTCAAAGATTGCTAGAATGGAAACAAGAAAATCAAACTTGGATCGCCTTCCTGTCGCGTTTTTCCTCTTCTCCTTAAAATAAGAACGATTAAAAGTTCGCGACGACTCCAAATGTTCTTAACATTGAAAACAAATGTTTTAAAGACCGAAAAAACACGGAGAAAGTTTGAGAAATTAAACTTCATACCCACAAACAGAATACATATCCAAATCCAAAACGAGATTAAATGGCCAAGCCTCCGGTATCTGTGATTGATTCCGAGGTAAGAAATCGAGTACTCCAAGTTTGACAACCAATGCAAATACTTGAATTTACCCGTGAGCAATCGATACCTCTTCCATTATCAGGCAGGTCCAGAAAGAAGCAAGTAAAAATTGACAAATGTTCTACCAACATAGAAGTTTCATTTGACATTTTCGGACTTTTGCTCTACTTGAAATGCAGCGATGTGAATGGACTTTAATGAATAGTACGATTATTTCCTTTCATTCTTAAATAGCGGTGTTATAAGGTATCAAGATTAAAGATTGTTTTTTTGTAAAAAAAACTTCTATACCTTCTGCGTTGGTAGGTACGTCAACGGAAATATCCTCATTGTCGAAGAAATCAGTGTTTGGGAAGCTTTCAGTTTGCGTATGCCTTTACAAAACCATACGGAATTTACAACGTAATACTATTTTGTTGTTTATAATACCACAATATAAATATAGTGAGAATAAATTTGCGAAAAATAAAAACGCAGAATGACACAGTGACGGAATGCCAACATTTATTCAGAGGAAAATAACACTTATGGTTCTGAACTAATTAGTCTTTGAGAGGATGAAAATAATTTATAGTTGCTTCTAGCTACATACGTAATGGAATTCACTAAAAATCAAATTATTTAATTAAATTGTGGTTTTAATGAGGTCCAGCAAGAAATGGAATTTCTGTATAAATTTAAAAGTATTAGTTAGGTTATGTTATACTTTTATGTTTGTGACGTCATCGTATTTTCCACAACATGACAAGTAAAGCTTAACTATTTTCCGTAAGCTTGTCAGGCGTTTGCGGTTTTTTTATTAAAGCTGTAATTTAAGCACGACGCGCGTCCAAGCAGGGATGGCATATAATGGTCGACGACGAAAGGCCAAAAGAGCTAAAACAAATTTTGAAATTAAAAAAGGCCTTTGCAATTTAAACTTAAGCACATGGGTTCCGGGTGCACAAAGTATTGTGAGGATTCTGATGCAGGCTGCTCCCGAAAAACTGGCCTAAAACACGATGCGTGATATTGACATAGGCCTTGTAGATATGTGCGAAGACCTTTCAAGTTTTGACGTGGACTTTTTTCATCAAAGTGTGCGTGTTGGTGTGATACCTTAATAGTTCGCGGCAGGCTGCACCACACCTCCGCTTATGTGATGTTGCTAAGCGCAGCTCCCCTACATACTGTTTCGACAGTTGGTATCTAGAGACATGGGCTATTTTTCAGTTGATGCAGTACCTCTGTTAGCGGGCTAGAGCTATGTAAGAATTTGGACCTGAATCTAGCAGAAATTCCACCTCGCTCAGAGTTATCACATTTCGTTTAATGCTTGAAAATAGAGCTTAAAAGCGGTGGTGGATTTGTTTGATGGTACATGAAATAAATATACATAGAATCTTTAGCAAATGGATAAAACCAACAATTTGAGGCGTGTTTCAGATGTTACTGTTGGCAGTACTGTGAGCGACATTCGCATTTTGGCAGTTATTCGAGAGGTCAAATTCTGTAGAAAGCTCTGCGATTAAGCTCACCGCATAACTGAAATAGCCATTATCTAGCCACAACTGCCAAAAGTAAGTAGACTGGCCTTTGATATGCGGTGTCAGGCTGCGTATAAGCATTCAGCAACAAACTTTTATGAAAAAAGTAACTCAAATTGAAGGTCTATCGCGCATATACCAGGCCCATATGTCAAAATATATTTTTTAGGATTGTTCGACAGCTTGCATCAGAATCCTCACAATATTCTGCACCGGAAAACCCATTGTCTCAAAAAGTTAAATGTGCAAAAGGGCTTTTCAATTTACATTTGCTTTTCAGTTCTTTTTCGGCCATATTGTCGGTCAATATGCGGGCATCCCTGTGACATTGTGCGAGTAGCGCGCTGTGGCATAATCGACGCGCCCCCACAAGATGAATTATAAATATACGGTTCTGTGTGTCGTGTGTAGTTATATTTAGTAAGGACGAGCTTAACTAAAGAGGTGATGTTAAAAAATTAATGAAATAGGGGAACAGGACAAACGCAATTTACCGTCAACCAAATTAGCAGAGAAGGATACCATACTTCATGTCCTTGAAAGGTGATTTTTGCCGCATAGAGAGAGTTTACATCTGTAATCGTATTCCAAGATGGCATTTTAATCCACGCTAGCTGAAAGTTTAAGTTAAAAAAAAGGAATGAATACAGGCCGTAGTATTTTACCTGGCCCGGATACTTATCTCAAAGCAAACACAATGTGAAATAATTCGGGACTTGAATGTAACCAGCGCAATTGCCGTTTGGATCAACTGATTCGCTCGGACTGATCGCACAACACTTTTACATGTGTGGGGGTGTCCCGTAATTTTCCATTATGTCTTTAAGATGACATTCATACTTCAGACTTCAAATATATCCTTAGTATATAGTCAGCTGTAAATAGCACGGAGCGAATGGGAAAAACTTATGAATAAATACTGAAGCGAAATACCTGGACGAGAACAATACTTCATTGTTCTAGGCTGATTTGATGTTGGCGAGAGGAGTATAAAAGAAGCAGATAGGGACCGTATCCTTATGTGAACTTTATGCATATAACAGAAATGAGAAACAACAAATTAAAATGGTTCAGGCTTAAAATAAACCATCCGTTACTACCCACGCTGAAATATTTTACAGAAACATTTATGTGATCTAGCTTCGCAATAACAGTAATTAGATTTTAAAAATCAATAACTTTACATTAAATCAGAAGGCGGCTACTTTGGTCGTGTTTCTAAATTGCTTTTTTATTATGGCACACAACACACTGCAGCCTTGAGAGTTATTTTACATGCTTGTAACTTAAATGAAGCTTTTCATGTACTCTTGAATACGTGTTACATTGCAATTTTTTTGTCATGTGGATCATGTTTTTAGTTAAAGTTTGTTCTGGATAGGATTATCAAGTGCATACGAAAGATTTCCTTCGACGTTTAACAAATCATAGACAAATCCATTATAACGCTCTTACATCTGCAATAATCAATATATATCGACACTATTTTCTAAAATAGGGTTGTTTGGTTGGCGCTGGAGGTTGTTATATTTTACGCAGAAAAACATGCAATACATCATTAGAATCGGGAGACTTTGCGCAACAAGAACATGCTGTTTGATTTTGTGCACAACAAATAGATCATGTTCATTTTTGCATGGAAATATTGACAATTTATGATATTTTGCATAAAATTCCATCAGTTTTCTCCATTTAAAAATTGGAAAATTGTTTTTCACCTTGTCTGTAGTGAAAAATATGCCAGATGTTACAATAAACTTTGTTTGTCTTAACAATACCATAAAAGTTCATGTTTTAGTAGTTGCACGTCAATATATTATGACGTGCATTTGAGAATCATGAAAACGGTGATTATCAAGGAAGCCTGTAAGCCACACCGGGATCGTATATTCATTTTCATTAACGACGTCTTTTGCAGAAGATGTTGCTGATTCCAGCCTATAATGTCTCGTTGAAAAATACGATCCTGTGGGCTTCAAAATAAACATTTGTAAAAAAGGAGGGCAAATCTGCAGGTCTTTTTTTCTATATAGCATGGTACAGTGTACCTAATAATGAAATGAGACCCAGCAATATTTTTATACGAAACGGCACAAAACACCGAGTATGTGACGTAAAATTTGGTTTACATATTGATATTTGGAATTCGAAGAAAAAATGTAAAAAATATCGGATGGCTGCGATTACAAGGTTTCATCACATTTCATGACACCAACAAATAAAAAATTTCCATGTATTTATTTATAAGACATGGTTGAAGTGTTCAGAATAATATGGCAAGAAAATAGAACAGCGCGAAAATAAAAAAGCCTCAAGACCAGATTTCCAAGAAGACAACAATAATCCATTGTCCTTGACTGTAGCTCTGTATAAACAAACAGTTGAAGGAAGTTATTAAGGAGGGCTTAGCATCGCAGGAAGCTGAGCCTCCCGAGAGATGAATTGCGACCGACAGTTGCTAAAGACAACAAATGATTTAGAATCGAAAACCATTTGATTTTGAAATAAGGAAATTCAGTACTAAATCTTTTGCTTTGCTGACTTCACGTTAACGCCCAGTAAAAGACAATACGCGGATGCAGGAAATATACTCAAGGCCTTCGAAGTCTGGAATTGGACATGGCTCAACCAGTCAGTCCGCGCCACCCGGGCCGCTGTGCCGGATCCGGCCAAATAATGTTTTCGGCGGGCAGAGTAGCCGAACCAGGGCCACAGCAGTGCCGGAAATGGCTACTTCTCCGCTACAAATACGTTCCAAAAACAAAGCTGGCTTCTGGCCGAACCGGCTGCAACACTAAACGTTATTATGACTTTTAGGAAGTTGAAAAACCGAAACCTCGACCGTCTCAAACTAATTTTTATCAGAATCTACGTGTATTATGTGGGCGGTTATAGCACAGAATTTTGATACCTTTGAATTTTGGGACTGTCCGTTATTCTTCATATAACAGGGTTTTTAACGCCGTCCGGAGTCAGGCCGACCGCCAGCAGGCACGCTTGCTATTTGAGACTTATTTGTTTGAGGGAAAAACGATTCCTTGTCCAACTGGTGCCGGGGTTGCGGCTGCGCAACAGCCGAAAACTTGTATTTGGCTCGGATGCCGGCCACGCAGCGGCCGGATGGCGGCGGACTGACAGTTAATCCTGTTGCATATTTCACAAGCTGCGTTCGAAAACAGTCGTGTTGCACTTCCACTTTGGCCCTAATCTGGCTTGATGGCACAAAATTACACGGTTAAAACATCACTTTAAGTATAAAACATTGTCCTCTGAAATTCTTGGCATTTTTGAAACCCAGTTGCCACATCAAAATACGCATTCAATAACGGAACACAACTGATAAGTATATATATACCCTTGCTTTTCCGTTAACAAATAATAGTGGTTCATATGTGTCAACAAGAAATCTACAAAGTAAGTTCAGCACTCTTTTCATAAGTAATATTATCTCCGTGTTTCCTATGAATTCTGCTTTATTGGCTTTTTTAAATTGTGTTTTAACATTTGCATTTATAATTGTAAGTTGGCAAAAATTTGTACTGCCATGTAGCATGTACTATATAAATAGAATCTATTTTATATTGTATGTAGAGCACAGCATGGAAATAATTAAAGATGAATTTGATCTAATGTTGCTCCTAGAACGACGCACAGCCCAGCTTATTCTAAGAAGAGAACAATACTACATTGTTTTCATCTAATTTGACATTGGTGAAACAAGTATAAATAGCAATAATTTACAAACGCGTATGCTCTTAAGTGAAACTATTACTAATGAAATATAGAAAAAATGAAATTATAATTTTTGCCGTTAAATGAAACCAATCTAAATGCCTCCAGTCAAAAGCCTGAACTCCTTAATATGAGATTTTGAGAATCTAAAAGTTTACTGAGCAAAACTACTCTAAATAGTGGGTATGAGATAAAACTGGTTACTGCGTGCAAATATGTATTTATGTTTGGGGAAAGCGTGATTTTACTGTAATGAGATGGGGAGTTTGCAAACTCCTCGGTAACTTGTCTTTAAAAATACCTTGTTTAAACGTATAAAGCCCAAATGCACTTTTGGTAATAACAACCTGCATACATTTAACAAGCATTTTGTGAGATTCTACAACATAAACTCAGAATAGCTATGCAAAGGCCCCCAACAAGAATTACATATATACAATATGTTGACCACTCATAGTGGCTTGTCTTTGAGTACAGCTCTGAGTGCAATTGGATTAGGAGGCTTGTTGTTGTTGACGCGCAATATAGTTAAGCTGGTGCTCATATTAACTCCTCGAAGTGGTTTTCATCGCCCTAGACGCCTTTGGCATTATGAAATGCGAGGAATGAGACCACAAAATGAAACAGGAAATTCATTTGAAAAACTCTGTTACTTCCACATGGGAACTTTCGTTCGAATTTCCTATTCCAAGCCGGCGGGCTACGTCATTTGCACGACCCACGTGGTAATTACTAACGGCAAGTAGTATTACAAGCCAACCACTAACGTTTCCTAACCAGCACTTGTGCTCTTTTGGGGTATTCCTGAGAGGATTCTCTCTCTATACTGTTTGCTCTTTCCCGTTTCTACGTTTGGTAATAGACTTATTAGTAAGCTGGGTTCTGTTAATCTCCAACTTATGAAATACAGAAATATGTCGGAGTTATTTCAATAATAGTGGGACGTAGATTTATTAGAACATCTTTCAACATTGGCACGCAACCAGGAATCAGGCTTTGTTGCTTTTGTTGCAGTTGGA
>LJIJ01005947.1:0-10572 GCA_001718145.1 Orchesella cincta
CTTGTTGCACTTTGTGCAACTTGTGCACTTGTGCAACTTGCGTGCACTTGTTGCAATTTTCCAACTTCGTGCACTTCGTGCAACTTGTGCACTTGCTGCAAAATCGAAGAATTCACTTGTGCGCTTTGGTGCAACTTGATCACCTTGTGCCAAATCGAAGAATTACATTGTGCGCTTGTGCCGAAGCTTGTGTGCACTTCGTGCAAATCGAAAGAATTCACTTGCTGCGCTTGTGCAACTTGTGACTTGTGCAAAACGAAGATTCACTTTGTGCGCTTTGTGCAACTTGATCATTGCTGCAAAATCGAGAATTCCTTGTCGCGTTGTGCAACTTGTGCACTTGTTGCAACTTGCTGCAAAAATCTAAAAAATCTACTTGTGCACTTTAGTAAGTCCCCAACAAAACAGTGTTGACGCTTCGATTAAGTGGATCATTAAGCATGGGTTTGTGAATGTTAAGGAACATTGCATTTGC
The DNA here is from genome assembly GCA_001718145.1 of Orchesella cincta. Lineage (NCBI taxonomy): Eukaryota > Metazoa > Arthropoda > Collembola > Entomobryomorpha > Orchesellidae > Orchesella > Orchesella cincta. The sequence goes on from LJIJ01005947.1 coordinate 476, forward strand.
AAGCAATACATACGTTGTGATTGGTTTTAATAAAAACTGGAGTATAAATAATTTAGAAATGAACACGCATCTATATCTCCAACTGATGCTGAAATTTTGTATTGCCATGCGAAAAACAGATTAAAGTAATTCGTCCTGTCCGCTGGGAGAAAGATAACTGCAATACAACATAGTGCGTTGTGATGCCTTCGAAAAGTACACCATATAAGAAGCGCAGGCTGAAGCTGCAACAAAAACTATGTCATACATACTTTTCATTTTTAAAGACAGTTCAGATCACAGCTCCCACATCAATACAAAAACGTGTATAAAATAACTTGGTAAGTCACGCGTTTGAGTCATGATGAAACCGCAGCTCAGGACCCAACACCAATTGAAGCATAGGGATAAAACATGCCTTTTTTCTTCCTGTGTCAAAAACAACCACAATAAGTCAAGTATGTTTGTTTTCTGAACCGTTTTAAATAATATGCAGAATGGTGCATTTTTAATGTTAGCACGCAAGAAAAGTAGGTATGCAATCCATTTTTAATCTGCAGTCACTGGCAATACGCAATATTTTAATCTATAATACAGCCAAACGACAACACCGTGACAGCCACAATACCGGTACAATAAATGCATCACAGATTTGATTACAACCATTAGTCACATGCAAAACATTTCAAAAGTAAAGAAACTCAGCAAATGCCGGCATTAATAATGTGTTCATATTTAGCAGGCATTTTCCTATTGCACATGTTACAAGGTCCATTCCTCTTCATTCTTGAGATGAGATAAGACCATCTTCGTGCGTAATATGAGCTGCTGAAAAACAACTGCTCTTCCTTTGGACCTACTTCAAGAATGATACCAGTTTGTTTTGCATTTTCTAGTAATTGTGAGTGGAAGAAAAGTAAGTACAGAAAAAACATACTTTACAGTTGGACTTCAGTTTTTAAATTAAGTGGTGTGAAATATATCAATCAATATTCCATTCTTGATTTTATTGTGTCCCCGTTGCAGATTTTATTCTACAAAATGACATAAAAATGGTTCACCAGTTCTTCCAAAAAGTGGCTACTAACTCTGGTCTTGCGAATCATCACGCTTGTTTAGCAATACGGAATTCGCATGGGAAGCTGCCATTTTCCGAGATCTTTCCTATTTTCTTCTTGAATGATGGCTATGTACCCCAAGATCGTGGGTTGGACTCGTGGTTGGATGCGATTTCCACAAGCTTTGAATTTAACCTGGTAATAATGTATAAAGTAGTCGAAATACGATGTATAACGCAAGCGAGTTGAAAAAATGGCAAATAAATGTATTCATAATATTTTCAATTTCAGGTAAACGTATCTTCGAGAATTATAAGCGAAGTGACTACTTTATTCAACGCTCTTCGAGTCAGCGACCCCAGGAGTTCCAGCAACGCTCCAACATTCCAATTCTGGATATACTTGTTTTTTCTGTATGAAAAGCTCGTTGGGGAAAACTGGAGGGGATGGAAATTCCTTTGCCTTTCTGAGAGGGGGGGGTCCCGCTAATTCCACAAAAGTGGTGATATTGAGCCGTTCCCGTAAATGTTGGAGTATCCACAGGATACGCTTTTCATGGAAATAAATGTGAATCTACGCGTCAAATGTTGGATTTTGTGGAGAAGGACACGCGACTAGTTTCTGTTTACATGGGTGATCCATTTCTAAAAATCTCTGAAACTGAACTAAACACGTCAAAACAAACGTGCAACTTGCACGGCTGGATAAAACAAGGTGATTAATTGTAAAATCTTTTTTGTACCTTTTTAGAAGAGTTAGTAACCTTTGATTTTATTTTATTTTACTTTTGGTTCGTTGCAGGAGTACTTCTTCTCAATTCCTGCCTAAGCCATCATCAATCAGGCCCGATTTTCAATGCGTGGCAGGTCTTCATCAATTTTGTCATCCGCTACCTAAGTAACTCAATTAAAGGGGTGGCATTTATTTTGATGGGGGAGGAGATTCATCACAAGCAGCAGCTCATAAACGTAGAGAATAATCACGTCACTTCACTTTGTCACCCTGAGCAATATGCAGTGCCTCGGCCTACGCTTTCGCAAACTAGCACACGATTGCCAGGCCGTACCGCCGACCAGCCGTACCTCCGGCCAAGCTTTATACTACTAAAAATTACAAAAAAATGATAGGTACTAAATTACTCTGGCACAGTTCAAAAAAGCAGATTGAAAAACAAACGCAAATATTTGTACTTTATTTCATCTCTTTACTTTCACTATCACTTTGCTGAATATTTAGAGCCACTGTCAACATTGAATTTTACTTGAGAAATTCAAACAACTTTATGATTCTCCGGGTTTTTTCCAGTCCAAATATATCCTACTATTATTCATTCCCATTGGATTATGCATGTCAGGTGGTTATTTTGTTGCGGTTAATATTACATTTACGGTCGAGCAATAAAAAGAATTTACTTATGCAGGTTAAGTTAAGGCCAGTTTTTTCCTACGTTTAGTGATTGATTGACTGAAGTTTTTGCACCCAAAAATCTAAACAAAATTCACAGATCTGAGCGCTTAAAATTTTACGGTGATATTACGGAAACCAAAAACTAATATAAGGTGGTCTAAAATTTTTTGGGAATCGACTATTCCTTAAGCCAAACTGATTTAAGGCATTTGTCTTAAGGTTATTCAAATGCTTAATGTTTAAAACAAAACGTTAAAAACCTTTCAAACTGAAACCACAACGAAAACAAAAACGTAGAGTTCGATAAAATTGTCTTTATTGTGTGGCATGATATTCAGTTCTTTCGACAGTTCCTTTTGGACTTCGTATTTAAAGTTTAAAATGAAAATGAAGACACTTCTACTGTATGAGCGTGTTAAGCGTGTTACATCAAGTCGTTATATTTTATGGAAGCGCTCTGATTACATAAAACTTGTTTGTAGTTTTACGCAAGCGTTGTAAGCCTAATTGCCGCTTAGTTGTGAAAAGTAATTATAAACAACTGATTTTTTAGCCAGTCGTCCACTGGGCCATTGCCAGGCCGTACTTGAGCTAGACGGGCACTGGCAATATGCTTTCAAGAACTGCAGCAATTGAGTTCACTCAAGGACAAATGGAGGTATTTTCCACCCTTCCTCACTTCCAATTTTTATCTCTACAAAGTACATGGAATGAGTGGTCTGATCGACTGGAAAAGTACGGATACTTTAAAAAATGGCATGGATTCCAGAATTACACAAATGGCTAGGTTTTGTGATAAACATCAGGGATTGGAATAGATACTGCGCGGCCACGGGCCAAATGCTTGTCATAGGCACGGGAATTTATTTTTAGATTGGTTCTGTGTTTTTCATGAATTTATGTTATTCCACAATAAACATGATTGCATGTTTGGACGCCTAGGGCTTAATTTAGTTTAGTTTCCAGTGCAAAAAGGTTTACAATACCATTTGCTAACGTGAGCTGCAATTTACGTATACCATAATATTTTGACAGGTTTAAATTTATTGTTATATTTTAAATTTGATTTTAATGATTTACTTGAAGCATTTCAATATTTTTTTAAGTTTTAAAGGTAACTAGTAACTAGGCGTTTATTGGTCTTGGTGATTGCGACAAGTATGGTGGAAGAAACGCATTCCGTTTTCATTTTAAAAAGTTTAATCATTATAATTATTTATTTGATATAAATCGTCATTTTCTTTAATTTACACATTTACGATAGGTCAGATTATGCAGGCAGGTGCTTGAAAAAAAATGTTTTGAGCTCAGAACTAAGTAATGAGGAATAAGATGGGTTCATTGAGCATGGTCATTCTATGTCATGTATTATGCTTTCCTAGGTATCATTTGTTCCATTACATATTCATAATAAGTGTAAATATCATTATTACTTAAGCGTAATTTTAATTTGAATGGTAACAAGCGTGGTCTACTGAACTCCTTTGTCTGGCCATATGACACATACAAACTGTACTTGTTCAAGCGGAATTTAAAACACTCCATTGGCAGCGAACCAAGTCAGCCCAAATTTTGCAACATTTGTCAATATTTTACATGAATCAAGCATTAAAATATATTTAAGGTTAGACACAACTTCGCAGTTTTATAATGACTACGCAAAGGAAACAAACCATCGCAACCAAATTGGCACACAACTCAACCAGGAAAATGGTACAACTGAAAGCACAAGCAATAAAAAACAAATAAAAAATAATGGCTACATTTCCCCTCATTGTCGGTTTTTCAATCGTGATTTCAGATGTATCATTACGAACTTCCATGGGAAAGTCCCCGTTTTCAAAAGAGATAACTTTAATCCACCACTGCCAAATCCCCGAAGTTTCCAAAGCCCCCAACCTTTGCCACGGTAATTGTGGGATCCACCCGCTTAGTTGAAAAGCTAGTATATCATCAAAAAAAGAATCCTTTCCAACAAACACATGTTTGAGTCCTCCATCTATTCTCAATTTCTTTGCAAACTGTCTTGCAAATAATTCTTGAAGAATTATGGCTGATCTATTGCACACCTCTACAGTTTCAGATACAAGCTTCCACTGTTGCTCCATGTAGTGCTGAGCCGCATGATAAAAATCAGGCTTCAGTTTCCCCAACTTTTCAAATAACTGGGCAGTTTTAGGATGTAGTTTTGCTGCTAAAACATCATGTTTAGTTGTATCATTCGTTTCCAACCGTTTACTTAAGCTGAGTACTTCAGAATCAATAGGAAAAGTTGCTTTATGCCATTTATTGGCATCGTACCCCCGTATTTGGTTTGCGGATACGTGAGTTACACTCACCAACGGCCAGGGAAAGTGTACCTGACGTTCATGTACCCACTCCATTGATAACAACGTATAAATTGAAAATTTGTCTGTGATTAATTGGTCAATTTGTCGATAAGGAATTAACTTTTTGGGTGCAATGACATTATAAACATTGTCATACTTGTAGGCATTGCTAAGCACAGTTCCAGCAATTAATAATGAAGCTAGCATCAATTGTAACGAGGGTAAATGAAGCTGGCTTGACGCGAATGCTTCCCCTTCTTCCAACAAAACTATGAACGGTTGCATGAATAAGTTTGACGAGAAATTTGTGGGGACCTGCTTGTCTCTGATTTTTATATCAATATATTCCACAATATGAAAAAGTAATGGGAATACCCCAACAATAATAATAACTATGAAGAGCCAAACCTTCCAATCAAAAATGCTTACAAACTCGTAAAATCCAACAGCAGATTGAGGAGGTTTGCCACAACTCACAAATTTGAAGTTTTGCACTGGATTTTTTACTGGACTGGATTGCAGGGGAACATTAACGTATTTGTTCCCATTAAAGGAAACCAAATCAATATTAATAAGTGCACCAAATGCAAGGTCAAACGTGGTGATGTCGGTTATACTTACACAATGGTGATAGTATGGAAACCAGCCCTCGAGAGTTGCATTGGAAACAACCATTTGCGTAATCACCGCTTATCCACAAGATGTTTTAGAGTTTTCCTTGCATAATAATCCGAGCTTGTTAGCTGAAAACGGGACACAAATGAATAAGGATTTGCCTTGCATGGAAAATCTCTTGTGTATTTTAACATTGGTTTAGTAGCTCCGTCTTTAAAAAGAACGTCTGAATTTAGCGTTATAATGCGGTTTTTATGAAAATTCGATAGAGTTCTCTGCATCGAATTACGGAGAGGTTCCAAAATTTGGGTGAAAGTTTATAAAGGAAAACCAAATCCCCTTTTACGCCCCCAGCTTCTATATTAATTGTTACTGCAAATGTGGACTGGGTTCTCGTGGAACGCTTAATATTTCTGGTTTTTATGAGAATGAACAAATCTTCAGAAATGACACGCTTCACTTTCGCGAACGTATTTACCCAATTCCAAAGCTGTTCTTTGAGACGGAACTCACCAGATTTTTCAATTGGATCTTCCGTGACAAGAATGTTTATGGGTTGCGACGAAGGTTTTATTCTACCTTTAGCGATTTCGAAACCATAGTAAAAGTTTTTGGGGTAATAGAAAAGGCCGAATATATTTTTTGGAAATTTGAAATCGACATTTTGTGTAAGCAAGTAATCCTGTGGATACAGACCGACATTAACCTGACATTTTAAGGGTTTTGATTTTCTCATGAATTGTAGAAATTTAAGTAACAAACAGGGATTGGTATCTAACTTGTTGTAGAATGAAGATGGTTTGCAATCAGTGAAGAAAAAATCAGTTGAGTTGATTACTGATGGCATATTTTTTGGTACTAGGGTGAGTTGGTGATATTTTCGGTTATTAATCATAGCAAATTGTAGCTCTCTCAAAATAATTGGAGATTTGTCTGGAACTATGCGCATTCCTTGAAAATTTGTCAGAATAATGAAGCAGTTTCCGAAAGGTTTTAGAAGTTCGTTCAGTAAATAAGTTGGAAATGTTTCTGTACTCGTTTTAGGAGTTAAAAATCGCTGGTCAAGATGATCATTAGGGATGTTTAGTGCCCCTAGTAGTTTGTCAATCGAGTCAACGTGTACTTGTACTAAATCACTTGAAGTGAAGGGTAAGATAAAAATTAAGCAAATCACATATTTAAAAGCGTCGAATCATGTTTGCTTTTGTTCTACAAACTTATCTGCCCAGTTTTACTAAATGTAAAAGATAAGATTCCACTGATACTTACAAATCTGTGTTTTGCTGGGAAAATATGCTTTGCTTATTTTTTCATACAATAATGTTATAGTCCTTTTTAGCTGGGAGAATATAAAACCAACTCAACTCTGGTTTTTATGAAACTAATGATGTCTTGAAATTAAATACTATTTGAAATACTGGATTACATGGTTGACCTACATTCTGAATATTATAAACATTACCTTGTACGGCTTAAATGAAAAAATTACATTATTTAAGAGACTAGGTGATACTTTTAATCAATATCAACCCGAGATGGCAACTAGACCTCCGTCTTTATCCATCTTCATTCATTTGAAGAGCGTGTTACCCATGTAATTTCCCCCCTACCAAGCGTATTCATTCATATTCCCTTATGAAGTCACATTCACATATGAATTTTGCACGGCAACCATTACACAGTGTAAGGTAAAACTAATTGAGGGATTTGAGGTGGCAACCATTACTCAGTGTGAGGTGGAACAAATTATTTTAGTTTGTTCCACCTCAAATCCCTTATTTTGTTCCACTTCAAACCCCTTATTTTGTTCCACCTCTTACTGATTATAAACTGCCACCTCAAATCCTTATTCTGTTCCACCTAAGACGAGTAGTGCTTGTCACCCCAAAATTTGTCTTCGCCTCATAGGCATCCTCCTTCATACGGCCTAGTTTGGTCTCCCAAGTACCCATTCTACGATGTGAAGCACCACCTTCAATGCATTTTGAAAACCGTTTACGTGTACTAAATTAAAGTTTATCGTTCACTAAACGGTCTAATAAACGGTATAGTAGACGATAAACAGTAAACGCGGCAGCCCTAGCTATACCCCACGTTGATTTTCTTGAATGAAATCGTAAACTTGTATGTTTGCACAATACACTGTGATTGTGCTTTGACTATTACGAGTACAGCTACATAAAGAAAGTAACATTTATTGCATTATATTATATGCGCAATTTTTTCGAAATATTGATTTTATAATGTTCTATTTTAGAGGTGATTAATATATAACGATATCAATTTGTTTGAATGAAACTTCAATAACTTAGAAACTTAGAACTTACATGAAAACAGTAACAAATTCGGTAAAAAACTGAGTGTTTGTAATACAAGCAAATGGAGCTACGATGTAAACTTATAATTCGTATTTTTACTGAACTTTGTAAGAAAAGTGGGCTAAAGGAATAACTACCTGACCTACGAACTGATGAAAAAGTTTTAGAAGTTGAATTTCAGGTGTTATCATGAGTCGTTGAAAGTGACATACAAATATGTTAAGGATTAGTATTTTTACATTAACTGAATCATGAAATTTGGCACTCGAAAACGGCATCACAGAAAATTTAATTATATGTTTACATTAAGCTCTACTCAAATATGAGTGATAAAAACAAACTTTCAAGTTCATTACACAGATTTTCTAGACATTAGTTTGCTTCAAGAGTGTTATGAAAGTTTGTGCATCATTCGAAACTAAAAGCAGATGATTGGCGCTGTCTGACAGCGCAGTTGAGCGCAGCATAAAATTTAGTTGGTATGTGATATATTGACTTGGCACATTCAGAACATAATAGTTATCATTTTAAGTTGAAATTCATAAAAGTGGCGCAAATTAAAAATATGCGTACAAAAAATCGACATTTTCATACGTACTTGTAATAATTTAATACCAGCTTTCATTTATTAACTAGCAGAACAAATGAATACAAAACTGTAAGAAAAGTCATTGAGTGAGTGTTTATGAATGATTTTAGGGATTGCGTTATAGAGATGTTCACATTCGTAGAAAAGGGAAGTTAAAACTGTGCCTTGGTGGAGTTAAGAAGTTTAAAAGAGCGATTGAAGATATATGTGTCACAAAACCTGTCAAAGTATGAACTCTGATATACTTCTATTTAACCAGTTTTGATCTATAAAACAAAGCTTGTCATATTTTTACTAAGATCACAATAAAGAAATCTTGAACTTATATTTTCTTAATCGTGTTTTGTTGATGTTCTTCACAAGTCAACAAACTTTTCCTGTAAAACTCATAAAACTCCTTGAAATATAAAATCTAAATTTAAGCTACCATGTAATCCATACTTAAGTAACATGACTTCTAGCTGTCAAACAGAGCTCACCATCTGAAGTTTGATTTACCACTAATAAATTTTTGTGTTCAACCTCAAAAAAAACTAGTAAGCAAAATGTTTGAGTAACCCGTTTTTAACCCACTGTGACTCGACCGTTACTCACCTACAGCTCAGTTATCTTGACTGTCACAAACTAAAAATTTATAACGCCTCCAACTCCAATTTCTAGAATTGTGTCTGTTGACACGACATCAAACCCCCACTTTGTGTTCAATATTTTAGATTGTGGTCTGTCTATTCGGTCAAAGTTTTTTTTGTAATAAATTTATCGACCAAGAGTCATATACTTACTGTTTTTAGTTTTTATACTTTCTTTATAGTAACTGCTACAACCAAAAGCTCTATTTATTTTGGTTTTGAGGGTAGCAATATATTTTGAGCTGTTTGCATGGCTTTAGGCTAATAATACGACTGGGCAAAGGCTACGTTTTGTCTACCTGTAAAACAAAATAAAGTTTTTACGTACTTTTTTTATGACGCAGAAGTTGAAGATATAATAAAAAAAGCATATAAAAGGTTCTGCAGGTATTGGATTTGTCCCCACTGATAAAATTGTCCTAGTCTGGATACAATCACGTTTTCAGTTTGCCCCTAGTGTTTTTGTGAGTCTCTGCAAAGATAAAGCAAAATTATATCGCGCATAATGTGTTCCAAAATGAGTGCAAAATTCCTTATTTTCATTGGTTGCTTTCTGTTGCCAAGAATGGCAAAGTGTGAATTGGCATCGACATCACCAAAAGGTATTATTCACAAAAGCATTGAAAACGATAGCATTTGTTTAGTGTGCATGTAACCGCAATCAAGCTTTTGTTTTCAGATTCAAACAATATTCCACACTTAACTCACTCACACTCTCGGGAATCTCAGGACGTGATGATACAAAAATGTGCAGCTTGGATTGGAAGAACTATTTGCAAACTTATTTGGAATCAGGCCTCCATCATATTATCAAAAATTGCTACAGCTGAACGGCAATCCAAAAAAGGAATCTTCACTTGATCCCAACCCTAGAACACTTCTGTTCAGTAATTATCGTCGCCCAAAAGTACCATCACGTTTCCACCACCGGCAATAGAAACTATAGTGAGCGACGGTCACTTTATGGGAAGAGCGATGCCCCTAAACTCGGACATTGACTATTTAAACAACTGGTGGGTTTACAATGATGAATTGCAACCCAATAATTTTGAAACTCAGGATGAACCAATATTTTCTCCATACATTTCAACTGGTGAGAAAATAATCATAAAAATTAAGCATATTAAGTACATTTGTGTTAATTTGTAAAATTCAGAGGCACTTCAAAATAT
>LJIJ01005948.1:0-10564 GCA_001718145.1 Orchesella cincta
TCAGGAAAAGTTTTTTTTCGTAGGACAAAAAATAATTTTTAGGCCAAAAAAAGGCGATTTAGTCACAGCAAACCAACCAAAACACCATATTTCATGGTTTTTGCTTCAAATAATGGCTAAAAATGGCTAAAACTGAGGAAAATTGGTTTTCGTGTGACAAAAAATGATGTTTAGGCCAAAATAAGGCGATTTAGTCACAGAAAACATACAAAAACACCATATTTTAAGGTTTTAGCTTCAGAAATGGATAATAATGGATAATAATGGCTAAAAGGGGCTAAAAATGAGAAAATACTGGTTATCGTGTGACAAAAAATGCTTTTTAGGCCAAAATAAGGCGATTTAGTAACAGAAAACCAACAAAAACACCATATTTCAAGGTTTTAGCTTCAAAAAATGGATAATAATGGCTAAAATTGGCTAAAAATGAGAAAATATTGATTTTCGTGTGACAAAAAATGATTTTTAGGAGAAAATATGGCGATTTAGTCACAGAAAACCAACAAAAACACCATAATTCATGGTTTTAGCTTCAAATAATGGATAATAATGGCTAAAAATGGCTAAAAATCAGAAAATATTGATTTTCGTGTGACAAAAAATGATTTTAGGAGAAAATATGGCGATTTAGTCACAGAAAACCAACAAAAACACCATAATTCATGGTTTTAGCTTCAAATAATGGATAATAATGGCTAAAAATGGCTGAAAATGAGAAAATATTGATTTGCGTATGACAAAAAATGATTTTTTGGCCAAAATAAGGCGATTTAGTCACAGAAAACCAACAACACCACCATATTTGATGGTTTTAGCTTCAAAAAATGTATAATAATGGCTAAAAATAAGGAATTATTGGTTTTCGTGTGACAAAAAATGAGTTTTAGGCCAAAATAGGGCGTTTTAGTCACAGAAACCAAACAAAAACACCATATTTCATGGTTTTAGTTTCAAAAAATGGATGCAAATGGCTAAAAATGGCAAAAAATTAGGAAATATTGGTTTTCGTGTGACAAAAATGATTTTTAGGCCAAAATAAGGCGATAAGGTCACAGAAAACATACAAAAACACCATATTTCATGGCTTTAGCTTCAAAGATTGGATAATAATGGTTAAAAATGGCTAAAAATGAGAAAATATTGATTTGCGTATGACAAAAAATTATATTTAGGCCAAAATAGGGCGATTTAGTCGGGAGCCAGAAATTCGGTCGAAAACGCGTTTGCAGAGCGGAATATTTGCAGAAAAATTGCTGCAGATTGGAAAATTAGTACAGGCGGAAAATATGTAGAAAATAAATAGCAGAAAGTGTTAATCGGAAGATTAGTCGAATGAAAAAAGTCGAATGAAACCTTTGGCATTGGAATTAAGAGTGTCATATAAATATTTATAGGTGGTAGTTTTTTTGTCAGGTAGACGCGCATTCCAGTGGATAAATCAGTATTTGCCAGTGCCGTGAATAGTTACGGTTTTGTCCTCTTTGGTTCTTGAACCCTTTTGGCCGTCTTCCAGGGTCTTGTATTGCGAGATATTTTTACTTGGTTTTGGCAGTGCTTGCAATACAGTACTGCGAAATACTGTTGCTGAACTTCTAGAATTGCTTTTGAAGGGGCTAGAAATGGATTCTCCAATGACAATTCCTTTAGTTTGATCCTGGCCATTTAAACGTCGCATCTTTAATAAAAGTTATAGATTAATTAATTAAAACAAATTATTATTAATAACTAACGTTGATAAATTGCTTACTAGAAAGACGATATCAAGCAGGTATGTTCTACAGTTACTTTGATGACACTTGCATTGACATTGCACTTTCCAGGGCAGAATCGTTTAACACAACGGTAGTAATTTGTTCCTGGTGTTTCTTTGTTAATTGTGTACATCTTTTTATCGTGAAACAACTTTCGTTTAAAACTACTTACAATTGAAATTTCTGACACTGATTCAGCCATTTTATTTATCTGCAATGTTTTCCTAATAATGCTGTGTGAAAAAGTACTTAGGTAGGTATGCATTTTTGTGTTTTACATTTTTCTATATTGCTTCCCTTCTGCAAGAATGTATATTCTACCATTAGATTTTCGGCAAATAAATCACAAATTTTAATTTTCCGATCTGCAACTATGTTTCTGCAACTATTCCGCTCTGCAAACGTGTTTTCGCCTAGATTTCACCAACCCAAGAAAAATTGCTTGCCCAGTGGAGGAAATGTGAAGAGGTTTTCTTTGAGGAATATCCGGATATTGACGTAGTCCTTGCCATCGATTGCTCAAAAGTAGCGCAGACATATGAAAATACAGCCACTGACAAATGCTGGAAAATGGTTACGGATTGGGCAGCGGACACTGGATTTGGGGTGATTTTATACCAAGCATTTAATACGCCGTACCCTCTAAAAGCCCCACTTTGGAAACAATATATTGACGACAAGACGAGTGGCTGGTGGAAGCTTAAACAAAAATGGGAGTTGAACATTACAGCAGATAAGTTTGAGGAGGCGTTTACAGGTGAGTTGGCAAATTAAGAAGTATCGCATAATTACTTTATCTAGTTATTTCATAAACCATATCCGTTTACATCTAGTTTCGGATTCTATCGAAGTTAATCCCAGTTCTGTGGCCGGTGTGAGGCTTAATCGAAAAAATTGTGAGGATAAAGAAGGTCAAAATGTCTGGAAAATTATTTGCATTGTGATTTTAGCTGCAGTGGGTTTATTTGTGACTGTAGTTGTGATGCGATTGCCCCGGTTCAAAGGTTTTAGGCAGCTGCAACCAACTGATCATATTGAATTCAAGGCTCTGTCAGAGAAGACTGCGACATTGTAATTTCTACTACCAAAGGCAGATTTACGTTGCAATGGTACCATCTTGAATCAGAGCTTGTTCAGCTTTAGTAAAGTGATTAAAGAAAAATGTATTACTTGTTTCTCATCAATTTATTTTAAAATGACCATAATTTTGCGCAATATTAATCCAATTGAACCAAATATGGGAATCGCATACGTGGATCTTATATTCAATGCCACCTACATCATCCTACGTGAAAAAGTGTCGGCTTTCAGGCCTAAGGTGTGTTGAAAAATTATGAAGTCATGATGCAATTTTCTACTGCAAAATAACTGGAACATGTAGAAACGTAATTTTTGTTGATTCGGAATGAGGAGTCTTTAAGGATGTGTTTTGTGTATGTATTATGCGCTAGTCTCCAGTTTACCTCTGTATCCTAGCTAAGTATAAAATAAGGAGATATGATTTTCTTGTATTGAGTTGTATATGTATTTGTATGATTTATGCTATGTATGTATGAATATGATGTTTGTCCTTTACTTCTCCTTCTCTGACTATACCTACCTACCTAGATGAATCTTTCCTCATTCCATCTTCAGACTTCGATCTTGACTTTGGCTTCACTCAATAAAATGTAGTTCTGTCTCCTACAAAATATTATACCGTTTACGCCTACTTATTTAATTGGGGCGACTTGAAATATATTTGATTCTCATATTAATCACAGCTAAGTCGTAAATCTTCGGATCATAATATGCACAAAATACAATACGACTGAAACTCAAAACATGGTGACTCTGACAAAATCGAAATACCGTGCAAAAACTATAAATATTTGAGTTTTAAAGTGCAAAATAACATTTAAGTGCTGTGAAAAACTATATTTAAGTGTCTAGAAACTATTATGAGCTTTAGCCCAAGAAAACTCGTACTCAGGGGCAAGCTACAACTCGTGACGTTAACCAGTTTTTAGACGAACAGAAAAAGTTAACTCAATTAGTGGCAAAAACTAAGAAACTTCGAATTAACAGTGACAGTGCACTTGTACAAGGTGAAACTAATTCTGTTCACGATTATGAACGTTATAGGTAATGTCAAGTGCACGTCACTGTTAATTCGAAGTTTCTTAGTTTTTGCCACTAATTGAGTTAACTTTTTCTGTTCGTCTAAAAACTGGTTAACGTCACGAGTTGTAGCTTGCCCCTGAGTACGAGTTTTTCTTGGGCTAAAGCTCATAATAGTTTCTAGACACTTAAATATAGTTTTTCAGCAGGACTTAAATGTTTTTTGCACTTTAAAACTCAATATTTATAGTTTTTGCACGGTATTTCGATTTTGTCCAGAGTCACCATGTTTTGAGTTTCAGTCGTATTGTATTTTGTGCATAATATGATCCGAAGATTTACGACTTAGCTGTGATTAGTATGAGAATCAAATATATTTCAAGTCGCCCCAATTAAATAAGTAGGCGTAAACGGTATAATATTTTGTAGGAGACAACTACATTTTATTGAGTGAAGCCAAAGTCAAGATCGAAGTCTGAAGATGGAATGAGGAAAGATTCATCTAGGTAGGTAGGTAAGTCAGAAGGAGAAAGTAAAGAAAACATCATATTCATACATACATAGCATAAATCATACAAATACATATACAACTCAATACAAAAATCATATCTCCTTATTTTATACTTAGCTAGGATACAGAGGTAAACTGGAGACTAGCGCATAAATACATACACAAAACACATCCTTAAGACTCCTCATTCCGAATCAACAAAAATTACGTTTCTACATGTTCCAGTTATTTTGCAGTAGAAAATTGCATCATGACTTCATAATTTTTCAACACACCTTAGGCCTGAAAGCCGACACTTTTTCACGTAGGATGATGTAGGTGGCATTGAATATAAGATCCACGTATGCGATTCCCATATTTGGTTCAATTGGATAAATTTGGCGCAAAATTATGGTCATTTTAAATAAATTGATGAGAAACAAGTAATACATTTTCTTTAATCATTTTACTAAAGCTGAACAAGCTCTGATTCAAGATGGTCCTATTGCAACGTAAATCTGCCTTTGGTCTTAAAATTACAATGTGCAGTCTTTATCTGACAGAGCCTTGAATTCAATATGATCATTTGGTTGGAGCTGCCTAAAACCTTTGAACCGGGGCAATCGCATCACAACTACAGTCACAAATAAACCCACTGCAGCTAAAATCACAATGCAAATAATTTTCCAGACATTTTGACCTTCTTTATCCTCACAATTTTTTCCATTCAGCCTCACACCAGCCACAGAACTGGATTAACTTCGATAGAATCCGAAGCTAGATGTAAACGGATATGGTTTATGAAATCAACTAGATAAATTAATTATGCGATACTTCTTAATTTGCCAACTCACCTGTAAACGCCTCCTCAAACTTATCTGCTGTAATGTTCAACTCCCATTTTTGTTTAAGCTTCCACCAGCCACTCGTCTTGTCGTCAATATATTGTTTCCAAAGTGGGGCTTTTAGAGGGTACGGCGTATTAAATGCTTGGTATAAAATCACCCCAAATCCAGTGTCCGCTGCCCAATCAGTAACCATTTTCCAGCATTTGTCAGTGGCTGTATTTTCATATGTCTGCGCTACTTTTGAGCAATCGATGGCAAGGACTACGTCAACATCCGGATATTCCTCAAAGAAACCCTCTTCACATTTCCTCCACTGGGCAAACAACATTTCTAGATCAGAATCCAAGTATTTCGCAGTTGGTGGATAACGATGAAACTGTGAACTAATATCCACCACAACAAGTGAAAGCCAATTGCCCACATATTCTAAGTCCGCCTTGAGTTCCTCACATTGGTCCAGATCAACATGTATTCCAAAGCGGAAGCTTCTACTTAGATTTCCTACTTGTCTTTCCAGTGCCGTTTGAAACCCTTGCCGTAATTATCATAAGCCTTGGGAAAGAGTATGTGGATACAGTGCCGGGGAAAATTTGATTGGCCTCTTTTGCAATTTCCAGTGGTTGTGCCAAATTCATAGGAGACTGGCTGTAAACCGTAAATTTTTCAGGGTACACCGTGTAAATCACTCTGAGTGGCTTGAAGGAAGGATTGAATTGGTTCTCTCGATTTAGCTCCGCAACTACTTTGGCAGTCCATGTAATGTTTTCTCCTGAGCTGGAATCCTTAATGAAAGGCTTGTAGCCTGTAACAATTGCTGAGAATCGGGTGGAGACCAAACCCAGCATTTGCTGAAGCTCTTGCTTCGTATACGAGGTTACGTGTGGGTAGTAGCGGACCCTGTGATCGAAATACACAGCAATGTTTTTCTGAAAAGGAATTCCTGCTTCCAAGCTGAACTCAAATTTGGGGTCATCGGCTGCTACAAAGGATGAAGTATCTACCCACTCCCGTTTTTCCGGAGTCGCCACCACCCCCTGTGAATAACGCTGAACTGGTCTGTCTGCTGAAATGCCTCGTACATTATCACTTTCTTTTCGTTTTCTTCTGCCCAGTCACTCATAAGCTGCCAGCAATCCAGGAACTCAGTCATATTCTCAACGTTGCTGGAAACAGCGGGTTTGCAACTAACCATGGGAATGGTATCTATTTCCTTTTTGATGGATTTTAATTTTTTCTCACATTCCCCAAAGTGGCTGTAATCAAACCATGTTCTCGGAGGCTCTAAGGCCCACATGTTTATGGTAGTAAATGGATTGAACGATAACATCAACAGTTTTGAGAATTTCTGAGAAATTGGAGCTCTGAGTAATCTCATTTATGCAAGTCATATAAGGAATTGTCACGCCGAGTTTGTAATCTGGTTGAGTAGGGTTTTGGGAGGAGTCCTTAATAATCTCCGCAGCAGATTTCGTGTAAAGCCAAAACTGCTCGTTGTAAAGCAAAAAATGCGCCAATTGGTCGTCATAATCTGAAAATTGGTTTTAGCGGGAAGGTAGAATGGTTCCAGGAGCAGGAGTGTGTCCACGTTCCTGGGTAATGGCATTCGCCTTGTCAGCAAGTCCCTGACTCCTTTTACATTATTTAAGAGGAACGCATTTGTTACTTGTCCGGAATAAAAAGTGTAATCGGATGGTTGACCGTCAAATGAAATGATGAGTTTTATCTTATCAGTTCCATTCCTGAGGTTGTGTTCGGCAACAAGCTGTGGTAGATAGATACCGCTTTTATTCCATGATTCAGGCGAATCTGCGAGAGTAAAATGTGATAATTTAGGAAGAATTATGGTGTAAAAACCTGTATTTTGTATTATTATGCATCATATTTACTTTCATCGACGAAATGGGCGACAATAGTACCAAATGTTCCTGAAACGAGCTGAATCATACTCTCCAAATTTTGTTTTCCGTATTTGGATTCCAGTTTGAGAGGGGACTCAAACCATACATCAACGTGATCTCTGCTAATGCTCATATTTCTGGGCTAATGACAACAGGATTAAATATAATTGAATTTGATATATTTATATCTAAATTTTTTATCTTACTTTAGAGGCTGAAGAGAATGAAATGGAGCAAAAAATGAGGACTGCAGGTAGCAGATTTTATAATTATACATTTTAAAGTTTCAAATGGTGCGTGGGCAGTTGCTAAAAAGTTACTGGAAAATATATTTGTATTGGCTATTTGGCAATGGATAAAAATAAAAGATTACTGATTGAGCACATGCAATGACAGAGATTGAGTCTTTTTCATTTACACATTTTAATCATGTTGATTTTTGTTTGATAACATCGGCTTGTATAAAAACGTGAGTTTGTTCTGGATCATTGTATTCAGTGCATATGCAGCAAAGCTGGACAAGTAAAGGTCAGTTACGTGTAGATTTAAAGGACACTGTATCACATATTTGAGATAAACATTTTATCGCATCACGAATTGATGACGTGCATTGATTTCTCATAAGTATTTTATTTGTGGAAAATGTAGTTTATATTGTGGAGTAAATTGTGTAGCTCATTTATGACGATAATGATATCAAGAAGTTGTGTGTGTGTGTATGCCTAATGCTAAAGGTCACCAAATAATGTCCACAAATTGCCAACAAGCGAGAAAATATTTCATATTAATAAGTCCCTTAGTTAGTTGTAACTTAAGCGAGTCAAATATTCAAAGCTTCAAGTTTAAGTGTGTGTAATTATGAAGAAAACTGACATCGTGAGATATTCGTTGAGCGGTCCGAAAATTATGATAAGCACTATCATTTCTGAATAAAAAACTACATTAAAAATGATGGCGATTACCGTTTTGTAAAGTCACTTTCGGAATTATTACAAACAAAAACCAGGCTAAACTTTCGAGTTAAATCTATGAACTTTGCACGTGCACATTTACACATATAACAGGCTCCATTCCATAGCTGAATATCAACTTGCATAACATTTTTTCTTAAATTTAAGTAGATGTGAAAGACAAAACTGATTAACTGAATTAATCCTGATTAACTAGTATAATTAGTAACAGTAGTATTATGAGTAATAGTGTAAAAAGAAAATGGGCTTCAATACTTTTGGAACTCCCGTTTCCATAGGTTTTGTTATCCTTTTGAGATGGAAATTTGCACATATTGCTGCTTTGAAATCAAAACATTCTACTTGAAAAAAAGAAGCCAAAACCACGATTGCATGTAGCAGAGATTTACTACGAAACTAGTGCTGGCGAAAATGGGATGTGAAACGTTTCAAAACGTTCGTTTCGTTTATGTTTCACCTTTGTTTCCTAAAAATCATGAAACGAAACGAATGAAAACGAAACGAAATAAACGTTTCCACCTCGGAACAAACAGAAAACAAACGTTTAAACGTTTATTTCCTGTTTTTTTGGAGAATAAATTCAGCGCACAAAAATTTCCAAATGTTTCATATTTTTGTTTTTTTATGTGTCAAAAAACACAGTGTTTTCATTTTAATTTCTCAAAAACTTGACTTTGTTGCAGTCATTTGTTAAAATGTCGCCGTCAATAATAATGTTTTATATTACTCCGTCATGACGGTATTAGTCTTTATGCAAATGATTTTCTTGTCGTTTACCCCAAACAATAGCACACAAAGTTATCAGTAGTTTATCAGTGGTTTCATCAGTATTTATCTTAATCAGTTCAGTACTGATCAACTGCTGAGTTTAAGTAAGAAACATACTGATTATGACAAGACGGAGTGAAACACGCTAGTTGAAGTTTAAAAATTGCATTAATGGTGATGGCAATATAAAAACTAGTTTAAAGTTTGTACCTGCTAAAAGCGTCATATTATGGCTATATATACGCATTTAAAATAAACGTTCGATTTGTTCGTTTCGTTTTTCAGAGTAAACGAAACGAAACGAAACAATTCACGACGAAACAAAAAAATATCGAACCGTTTTCTCTCTGAAACGAAACAAAAGTTCTGTTTACGAAACGTTTATAACGCCGCCAGCACTATACGAAACCTTTGTTTATTTTTTTTAACTGTTCAGTTATCAGATGGTAAGTCAACAATTTTATATAAAATATACATAAGTTATGAATATTATTGAAAATCGTTAGCAACTAGAAGGTACTAATATTTTACATGTTTTGTGTTGTAATACAGCGGTTTGAAACAATTCCAGACTGTATCCTTGTTTCCAGACTACTGACTTGTATATATCTTTCATCCGGTTAAAGATTAAAAGGAACTGAACTGTGAGACTGACAGCCGCATCGACACATTTAAGCGGTGTCAAAGCATCCAGAAAATTGTTGGACCCCAGATTTATTCGAATGGGCCTACAAGATTTGTAGAACTTGCTCCAAAACAACCTATTATTGATTGCGGTACATTGAGGTGCAAAGTTGGCATTTAAGGACCCGATTAATGTGCAATACTCCATGTATACTCTAACCATACCGCCGAGCATTACCATCAACAGTAGTGTGCAATCTGCAAAAAGTATACCTGATAGCCCCAAAGCAATTACATTTTTGTACACCCATTTCATTCGAATCAAGCCAATCAAACACACCGTTTGAAGAATAATTCCGCCAAATACGGTAATGAGCAAACTGCGGCTCTGTATTCCGTTTGTCAACAATGCCAGAACCTGAATAGCTCGGAGCGTCAAACAATTGTGACGAGCCACGAATTTTTTCGATGTTGTGTAATGTAGGCTTGAAGACACTTTGTTAAATTTAAAGGGCAGAGAATTTGGACGACTGAAAGCACACAACCTCCCGTGTAAGTAGTATAGCACCAAATCCAGTGATTAACCAGTAAAATGGACAACCGAGCAACAATTGTTAATACATACCCGCTGAGACTATTTGAAATTTTGAAGTTTCCATGACACTCAGGAAGTAGCCAGAAGCCAGCAATCGTTGCTCTGCAAGGACTCAAATAGTGGAGACCATACACAAACGCGAATGGGAAAAGTCTTCCTGTGTAATATAGAAGGTGGACGAGAAATATGTTTAGTTTTTCAATCAGTGGAGTTGGCCTGATATACTTTTTCTCTGAAACGAGAGTAAGTTTGAAGTGCAATATTAATTCTTTATGATAGGTAAGAAAAAGGATATTTTGAGTTACCTTTTTTAGTTGTTTGAAAAGAGTACATCCTTTAAAACACAATAATAGAATCAAGCATTTCGGCAGTCGCTGACATATACCAATCACTTGTCAGAACAATAAGCCCAAAAGAATCCACAATTTTTCCTACAAATTTTCTTCCGTTGCACTGAATAATGCTTGCTGCAATGTACTGCAATAGACAACCAGTACTGCAAGAGAATGTAGGTTTTCC
>LJIJ01005949.1:0-10563 GCA_001718145.1 Orchesella cincta
CGAGAATCAAGGAAAGGTCAAGATAACAACTAGTTGTTTCTTTTGTGAAACTGGGGGCAATGCGAGAATAATTAACTTTCCAGCGTTTCATCAAGATTTTGACTACTTTCCTGACTTTGTAGAGAATTTAAACGGAAAAGTATTACGAATTTCTGTTCCATATTTTCCAGCTAAAATTGAGGTGGATGAGCTTACAAAGTTAGCAAAGCGAGGAAGTACACAAATGCTTTTTGAAGAGTATTTAATGCCAAAGTTCAACTTTAGCTACAACATGTTTGTCTCCACGGACTCTAACGGGAAGGAAGGGGGAGGAAGCAGTGGAAAACTCCTCAAGAATGGAACTTGGATAGGAATAGTTGGAGATTTGATAGTGGGCCGAGCAGATTTAGGAATAGTCATTGCTCGAGCTCGTGACAGAACTCGGGCTGTTGATTTTACAGACTCATTTTTTGACACGGGATGCCTCACTTCGTCACCAGAAAACCGAGTCAGTATTACAGCGCCGCTGCTTTCCTCTGGCCTTTTGATATCGGGACGTGGCTAACACTCATCTTATTTACTGGAATCAGTCTCTTATTTTCCCATTTTGCGATGAAAATAGAAAAATCGAAATTGGGGCGTATTGGGACAATCAATAATATTGATTCATTTTCATTAGGCAGACGACTGGAGTACCTTATTTCCACGTTGCTTGAACAGCAATCAAGATTTCCAAGTTCGGATGCCTTCCGAAGTTTTTTGAGTTTTTGGCTCTTTTTCTCTCGTCATTACGAATATTTATAGGTCGAAGCTTGTTACTCTGATGGCTTTCCCAATTTATGGGATTGCTCCAGATAGCTTTGAAGAGCTGGTTGAATCAGATTACAAAATGGGGTTCATTAAACAAGGGGATTCTGCCCTGAACACGCTCACCGAAAGCCATGACCCAGTTTACCAACGACTTACCGCGGAAATGGAGATATTTAGTGGACTGGGACTTGAGTGTTTGGAAAAAGCAGTGCATTCACTCTACGGCTGCATTGCGTATGATTTTGCACTCCGGCATTTGAAAGAAAGTATTTAAACGATGGAGAAATTAGAAAGATGAGATTTTCCCAAGCGAAAACCTACAATAGTTGGCGAGGGCTGGCAACTGAAGGGAGGTCCATTTTTAAAGTGAACTTTGGAAAATGGCTGAGTTACACGAGAGAATTTCATCTGGAGCAGGTTTGGGATGCGATGGACATGCGAATGTATGTTCGGAAACAAAAGTTGGAGAGTAATGAGACAGAGAAAGAAGATCTTGAGCATCATCATCAAGACCTTGATGGAAAACCTGTAACTTTGACTATGAAACATACAGCAGGAGTTTTAACGTGTTGCTTGTGCTCCATGAATCTGTCATTGTGTTTATTTATGAAATGATGCAAAGTCGTAGAGAGAGAGCGTTTAAGATAGGCAGTATCAATTTTCGGCAAGTCAGTCTAATCAAACCATTTGAATTTGTTCCCTGAATCATCTAATATACGAGTAAAAGTTTATTGTGTCACTTTGAAATAATGACATTTGTTACAAGCATACAAACGATAAGCAAAAGAAGTAGGGTGCACAAAATAATGATCCTTATATCATTCATTTAGCATAAAGCATATGTACATACACATATTTCTCTTGTAAAATGCAATTATGTTCATATTTGTATCAAAGAAGCCATTCGTACATTATGCATATTTTTATAAACCATGAGTTACTAGTTGTTGCATGAATTACGTCATTATCTTCCTCGAGACGAGGGCACAGTTACATACAACCTTGATGCTCGATACGTGCCTTTTACTCCAACACGGGAAGGTTCTCTCTTGGAAATGCAAGTCGTGCCATGCTCAAGATTTTTCTCTCTTTCCGTCGCACTGCAGACTATACAACGTTGAATGTTGTATTTTTTGCTCTGGACTTTACCGAAGTGCGTATGTGTCATATCAAAACGTAGCAGAACGAAAACGCAAATGCTCGACTCTCCTATCCAAATTATACACATGGACAGTTCAGACTCCCGTTCATTCCACTCATGCAGATGAATCACATACAAAAAATCAGCAGATTATTTTGTTCGTAAACAAACTCGGAGGAGTGAGTTGCTAATTTACTTTCACGAGCGAATATAATATCTCTACATCAGGAATAACTTGCAATTTACAATAGACAATCAAAGGACTCGTGAACATTTTGTCAAACCGGAGGCATAAAACAATCTCAGCTTTTTTATGTAAGTATCAAACCCGATTGTTCATAATTTACATCAGAACTAAATCCGATCCATTATAGTATGCTGATACTAAAAATACAACTATTTATATTGAATAACTTTTCAGATAGCGAGCAGAATGGCTTTTGCTTCAGGTTCCAGTTCATCCGAGAAAACTTTCCTCGTAAAATGGAACGCCCAGTCTCCCACGATCAGCTCCGCATTCTACAGATACCTTCAGGAAGATACGTTCACGGATGTGACCCTGGCATGTCAAGGAAACACCATCAAATGCCACAAAATCGTGCTCTACTGCTTCTCGCCTTATTTCGTCATGGACTGATGGAGGACCAAAGTGTTCACCCATCCACGTCATTGAAGGGGTCACCTTTTCAGCACTTCGAAAAATCATTGATTACATGTATAAAGGGAAGCGGAAATGGAGCGACATGAGCTCGGCGACTTTCATCCAGGCAGCTCAAAAGCTGCAAGTGAAGGGACTCGTTGAGGAGCAATCTGGAGTTGAGTAAGAATAAGCATGTTCTTCCTCATGAACAAGTTTTAAATTTAGTTTTTAAATATTTTTATAACCTATGCACTCGTAAATGGAATTACGTAATAAAAATTATTTCTATCATTATTATTTCAGCTAGTTTCAGTTCACTTTCAATTTTCTCGCTGCATTTTATATTTCAAAGCACCTGAAGAAAAAACAAGGTAACAAAAATGTTGGTAAAGTAAAGTAGCACATCATTAAAATATACGGGAAAGGTACGATTGGGTACAAGGGAAATGCGAGCTCCTATCAGTCATTTGCATTGTTGGCGATTGCGGATTTATGCAAATGCAAAATTATTTGCATGTTTTTAGTGTAAGGCAAGCGCTACACAATGCTCATTCATTCATCTCTCAATGCAGGTTTGAACTGAACAGGAATAGACAGGATGCGGCTGGTTTTGGTTCTTTGCAAAAACAAATGAAAACGTTTTGTAGTTTGTGAGTCAAGCTGTGACTAGTGCTGCTCAAGTTTCTCCTTCATGTGACTCTCTTTGCTGCCTGTGATTCATCTTAATAGCTCAAGTTCATTTGAACCAGGATAACTTCACTTCCCAGTGATTTTGTGTTTGATTGATCAAAAAGGTAATTGTTCAATTAATTAGTTTTTACTGCTCTACTATTTTGTAGTTAGGAAGTGAAATCAGAATTTAACTTCAAACTCATTGATTGCTCAATAATTAGCTAGCCCTGCTGTGTTTCAAATTGAACTTTTAACTGTGTATGTGGTTGTAAGAAATTGAAACTGATTTTGTTGATTTTCAGAAACTTCAAGGTCATCGACATAAACAACCATGGAACTCAGCCCCGAGTCAACTCAAAACTATTACCGTATCGGATGGAAGTCTCATCGTCCCGTTATTCGCCTCATTTGCGGAATACTTTGAAACTCAGTCGTTGACGGATGTTATCCTGGTTTGTGAAAACGGTGGAGAATAAGAGGTCACAAGTTGTGCTCGCCGCTTGCTCCTCCTGGTTCGAGAACCACTTTCTTCAGACTCATGACCACTCTGTCGGTGGCGCAACAGCATTACTGCTTGAAGGCGTCAACCTTTCCGAGTTGTTGAACATTCTCGATTACATTTACAAGGGAGAGGTGTTCATTGCTGGCGAAGATTTGGCTGGGTTCTTCAAAGCTGCAAAAAAGTTCAACCTGAAGGGACTTGCTGATTTTGGGAAGGAGGAGGAGTTGAATTTGGACCAGTCTTCATCCTCAGAGGGAAGTGGTACTGGAGGAAGCGGCTCCTCAACCCCCTTAAGAGCTACAAAAAGTACTCCAATGAAGCTATGAGCTCTGCCATCCAAGCGGTTCGTGATGGAATGCCGGCACTCACCGCCGCTCGTGCGTTTTCCGTTCCGACTCGCACCCTTTATGACAAGGTAAAGAAGGCTGGGATTCAAACTCCAGGATGTAGCTTACGCCCTCCCGTCCGTCAAGTTAAAGCGCCTTCAACCTCAGTTTCCGCAATTATTGGAAGCCAGGCAGGTGGAACGAGGACAAAAACGTCAATTTCCCCATCAGCTAACAGAGTAACCGGGCTGGAGGAGGAAGAGAAGATGGATTCCAAAACAGAGCCTGAAGAACACCAAGGAGCTCCTTCTCGAGACGACGACATCATGATCACTGCCGAGTTCCCTAAAGCTAAGTAACAAACAAGATGATTTCACATGAAGTTTTGAAGGTGATAGAATCTGTTCTCGTATGTACATGATACTTCTAATAATATTGTGCATTAATTAACATAGCAATTTAATTTAAAAATTGATTTACTTTTACTCATTCAAAATCAACAAAACCATACATTATTTCCCAAGATGGTAAATATGTAAATATAAATAATTTTCTCGTAAGAGTTGAGTTGGTGAATAACTTTAAAATATTAAATATCAAGAAGACACCAGAATAAATTGGAAATAATTTCCTACTGAAATTAATAACTAAAAAACTACGGGTTTCATTTGTAGAAACTAAATTTTCACATCTTCAATAAGTCTTGCTGCTACTCATGATTTCCGTCATTTTCATTCCGCTTCCTCTTCAATCTCATCGCTTTCATCCTCATCTTCAGAGTCAATCCTAGCTTCCGTCGTTCTTTCTCCATCAGTTCATTGTTGAATTTGAGGACATCAATCATATCCTCCTCAAAATCCTCACTGCTCTCATCCTCTGATCGTCACGCTTTATGATAACTTGAAACGGCTCGGGATTTCGTACAGGCAGAATGGCAAGTCAAAGTTCAAAAAGATCTTAACTTAGCTTCAACAGCTACGACTGTTGGTTCAATCACAATCATACAATTTTTTCATAAACCATTGCTACTCCAGCAGACGTGTGTGCATTTTAAATACAGGACACAAATGAATAAAAGCTTGAACACTAAATCCCAAGTCAAATTCTTCAGACCGTTTCGTATTTCATATGCATATTATTTTAACATATTGCATGCATGGCCATACAAGCTTATCATCACGAGTACTTTGTACGCATTAGAAAGCTCTGTGTAGTTTCTGCAAGAGGATATTGGCATCTTGATCAACGTGAAGAAGGATAAAGCACTCGCAAAAAATGAGGAGACTCGCACCCACCCACTCTGGAAAATAACAAGTTATGCACGCTTTTTTCATCTTTCGTACAGATTTGAATGCATAGGGGACAATTTACAATACGTTATATTTTAAAGGGGTGCATTACGGTACGTACTCTCATCCATGCTCTTTCTAAAAGTAGAATTCCAGCTTGACGATTGTGAATGTGGTATACGTCTTATGTAATGCAGATCCCATCTCATCTAATCCGTTACAAGTATTTCCTCAAAGCATGTCACAAGTAGAAAGCTCAATCAACAAGTTGCTCTATGATTTAAACTCATTCATACTCCCAAATAGTTGGTCCGAAATATTAGGTTCATTCTACATTATCCTATTTTTTATTAATTTGTTGGCCCAACGCCAAATTAAAAACTAAACATTGGTGGAATTGGAATTTACCATAAAGTAATGCAAATTGCATAATTGTTGGATTTGAAAACTGAAGGCATTTTCAGGTAACTGAGCTGTATTTATGACCATTTGGTTAGCATTTGAATAAATATCCAATTACAGTATGAAAACTTCGGTTCCAATTCTTGTATTTTTCTGATCTCCAGGCAGTCTTGAAATGGATTCCAGGCTCAACGCTGAGCGACAGAAACTTTTCAACTTGAAATGGAACTACAATTCTCTCACCATTTCCACTGCGTTCTACAAGTTTTACAAAGCTAAAAAGTTTAGCGACATGTCACTACTCTGTCAAAATCGAACCATCATGTGTCACAAGCTTGTGCTCTATCTGGATCCCGCTACTTTGAAGAGCAGCTCATTAAACATGATGGCAGTTGTCACCACAATTTGACCTTGTTGGGATTTCGTTCCTGCAATGAAGAAAGTTCTTAAGTTTATCTATAAAGGCGAAGTCATTGTTGGACGAGCTGAGATGGGTGAGTTCCTCCAAACAGTTCAACAACTGAAAGTAAAGGGACTTCAACGAAACTGAAGGCTGAACATGCCCCCATTACCTGCACCCGTCATTCCTCAAGCATTCCATTAAATAGAAGAAGGAACTACACAAAAACGGAGCTCCTGTCTGCAATCCAAGACGTTCTAAACGGGATGACTATTTCTGCTTCAGCTCGCGTCCACGGTATTCCATTCACCACGCTCAGCGATAACTTAAAAAAGAGGACATTCGTCCTTCTTCCAAAGGCCACGAAAGGTTGGATCAATAAAAGCAGAAAGTACACCAAAAGAAGACCTGGATGCTGCAGTACAAGATGTTCGTAATGGGATTGATGGCAAAACTGCTGCTAAAGCCAGAAACATTTCAAGGACCACGCTCTTCGATAATTGTACGAGATTGGGGATTCCGTTTACTTGCATGGTAAGGAATCACAAGGGGCTTTGCGCTCGGACGGAACACAGATTTTGCAAAGCAGAAATGATTCTCCGATCCTGGCATTTCCTAGGATGGACTTTTAATAACCATTTTATCAAGACAAATGTTAAAAAGATCTTTTCGGTTTAGAATCTTTATATTTTATATAATTCCTTAACGTTTTTAATTAACTGATCCTAAATAAACAGTTAATGTCAGTCAATGTGAACTTGCTAATGGGGACTTAAAATACAAAATTAATTATTTCAGTGCTATAAAATACAATATGTAAGCTTTTTTATGCGTAAAAGACACTGGTTTTAAAATAAAAACTCATTCCCTCTTCACAAACTACAGATTGGCAAGGTCTGGTAAAAAACATATGCTTATACCCATATATTACGCTCTTATGCTCCACTTTTATTCTTTGTACTATTGAATATAGAGCACACGCTTTTGATACAACATTGAGATCTTGAGTACGGTAAGAATCTCACTGAAGATGCGGAACTTGATCTCACACTCACTCTAGAAATGCAAGTTATGCATTGCATTGCATAACAGTTTCTCCCTCACCCTACAAATCAGAATGCATAATACGGTACGAATACGGTACATTTTTTGCAGGGGTTGCTTAATAATGCATGGCTGATCTCGAAAGAAGTATAGCCTCACAATTCTGGAATTGCTATGTATCTTATGTATCACCGAAATCTCAACTAATCTGTTTTTATGCATAAATGGGTTTGTTATAACACTTCCATAGCATGGGATGCATGAAGAAGCCCATATAAGCAGTTCGATCTTCTTAACATTTTGACCGCACCCACCTTGAAATACTCTCATTTTTTAAAACTCAAACACTTCGTGACCAACTGTATAGTTAATACTTGATTAGCAATAAACTCATCTATGAAGCATTCTTAGTAAGTTTATATATCAGTCTTTACTGGTTTAAACTAAACTAAATAAGAATGCTTCATAGATGAGTTTATTGCTAGTCAAGTATTAACTATACAGTTGGTCACGAAGTGTTGAGTTTTAAAAAATTTCAAGTATTTCAAGTTGGGTGCGGTCAAATGTTAAGAAGATCGAACTGCTTATAATGGGCTTCTTCATGCATCCCATGCTATGGAAGTGTTATAACAAACCCATTTATGCATAAAAACAGATTAGTTGAGATTTCGGTGATACATAAGATACATAGCAATTCCAGAATTGTGAGGCTATACTTCTTTCGAGATCAGCCATGCATTATTACAGCAACCCCTGCAAAAAAATGTACCGTATTCGTACCGTATTATGCATTCTGATTTGTAGGGTGAGGGTGAGGGGAAACTGTTATGCAATGCAATGCATAACTTGCATTTCTAGAGTGAGTGTGAGATCAAGTTCCGCATCTTCAGTGAGATTCTTACCGTACTCAAGATCTCAATGTTGTATCAAAAGCGTGTGCTCTATATTCAATAGTACAAAGAATAAAAGTGGAGCATAAGAGCGTAATATATGGTATAAGCATATGTTTTTTACCAGACCTTGCCAATCTGTAGTTTGTGAAAGAGGGAATGAGTTTTTATTTTAAAACCAGTGTCTTTTACGCATAAAAAAGCTTACATATTGTATTTTATAGCACTGAAATAATTAATTTTGTATTTTTAAGTCCCCAAGCAAGTTCACATTGACTGACATTAACTGTATTTAGGATCAGTTAATTAAAGACGTTAAGGAACCATATAAAATATAAAAATTCTAAAACCGAAAGAACTTTTTAAACATTTGTCTTGATAAAATGGTTATTAAAAGTCCATCCTAGGAAATGCCAGGATCGGAGAATCATTTCTGCTTTGCAAAATCTGTGTTCCGTCCGAGCGCAAAGCCCCCTTGTGATTCCTTACGATGCAAGTAAACGGAATCCCCATCTCGTACAATTATCAAAGAGCGTGGTCCTTGAAATGTTTCTTACTTTAGCAGCAGTTTTGCCATCAATCCCATTACGAACATCTTGTACTGCAGCATCCAGGTCTTCTTTGGTGTACTTTCTGCTTTTATTGATCCAACCTTTTCGTGGCTTTGGAAGGAAGGACGAATGCCCCTCTTTTTTAAGTTATCGCTGAGCGTGGTGAATGGAATGCCGTGAACGCGAGCTGAAGCAGAAATAGTCATCCCGTTTTGAACGTCTTGGATTGCAGACAGGAGCTCCGTTTTTGTGTAGTTCCTTCTTCTATTTAACGGAATGCTTGAGAATGACGGGGTGCAGGTAATGGGGCATGTTCAGCCCTTCCGTTTCGTTGAAAAGTCCCTTTACTTTCAGTTGTTGAACTGTTTGGAGGAACTCACCCATCTCAGCTCGTCCAACAATGACTTCGCCTTTATAGATAAACTTAAGAACTTTCTTCATTGCAGGAAACGAAATCCCAACAAGGTCAAATTGTGGGTGACAACTGCCATCATGTTTAATGAGCTGCTCTTCAAAGTAGCGGGATCCAGAATAGAGCACAAGTTTGTGACACTTGATGATCCGATTTTGACAGAGTAGTGACATGTCGCTAAACTTTTTAGCTTTGTAAAACTTGTAGAACGCAGTGGAAATGGTGAGAGAATTGTAGTTCCATTTCAAGTTGAAAAAGTTTCTGTCGCTCAGCGTTGAGCCTGGAATCCATTTCAAGACTGCCTGGAGATCAGAAAAATACAAGAATTGGAATCGAAGTC
The DNA here is from genome assembly GCA_001718145.1 of Orchesella cincta. Classification (NCBI taxonomy): domain Eukaryota; kingdom Metazoa; phylum Arthropoda; class Collembola; order Entomobryomorpha; family Orchesellidae; genus Orchesella; species Orchesella cincta. The sequence continues at coordinate 9,399 of LJIJ01005949.1, forward strand.
TTCATACACTAATTGGATATTTATTCAAATGCTAACCAAAGTGTCATAAATACAGCTCAGTTACCTGAAAATGCCTTCAGTTTCAAATCCAACAATTATGCAATTTGCATTACTTTATGGTAAATTCCAATTCCACAATGTTTAGTTTTATTTAAAGTTGGGACAAACAAATTATTAGTAAATAGGATAATGTAGAATGAACCTAACATTTCGGACCAACTATTTGGGAGTATGAATGAGTTTAAATCAAGAGCAACTTGTTGATTGAGCTTTCTACTTGTGACATGCTTTGAGGGAATATACTTGTAACGGATTAGATGAGATGGGATCTGCATTACATAAGACGTATACCACATTCACAATCGTCAAGCTGGAATTCTACTTTTAGAAAGAGCATGGATGAGAGTACGTACGTAACCCCTTTAAAATATAACGTACTATAAATTGTCCCCTATGCATTCCAATCTGTACGAAAGATGAGAATAGCGTACATATGTAACTTGTAATTTTCCAGAGTGGGTGGTTGTGAGTCTCCTCTTTTTTGCGAGTGCTTTATCCTTCTTCACGTTGATCAAGATGCCAATAGCCTCTTGCAGAAACTACACCCTACATCCAGAGCTTTCTACTGCGTACAAAGTACTCGTGATGATAAGTTTGTATGGCTATGCATGCAATATGTTAAAATAATATGCATATGAAATACGAAACGGTCTGAAGAATTTGACTTGGGATTTAGTGTTCAAGCTTTTATTCATTTCTGTCCTGTATTTAAAATGCACACACGTCTGCTGGAGTAGCAATGGTTTATGAAAAAATTGTATGATTGTGATTGAACCAACAGTCGTAGCTGTTGAAGCTTGAAGCTAAGTTAAGATCTTTTTGAATTTTGACTTGCCATTCTGCATTACGAAATCCCGAGCCGTTTCAAGTTATCATAAAGCGTCATGATCAGAGGATGAGAGCAGTAAGGATTTTGAGGAGGATATGATTGATGTCCTCAAATCCAACAATGAACTGATGGAGAAAGAACGACGGGAGGAGCTAGGACTTGACTCTGAAGATGAGGATGAAAGCGATGAGATTGAAGACGAAAGTAGGACTGAAAATGACGGAAATGACGACTGAGATCATGAGTAGCAGCAAGACTTATTAAAGATGTGAAAAT
>LJIJ01005950.1:0-10560 GCA_001718145.1 Orchesella cincta
ACGTTGGATGAAGATTTAGTTCAGCGAAGCTAAGACCTGGTTGAAGACGCCGTGATGGCATGAAAGGCAATGGCCAATAAGATCAAGAATTAATTTTATGCGTGTAAACTGAAACTGATAAGTGCGTCAAACGCACAAAAATTAAGGTGAAAGTGAATTCAGCAATGAAGTAATTAAGTCACAATCGATTGATAATGTTATGTACAAGAACACTAAAGATATGCCTGACTGTGACCAATTTTTGCCTACTAGTCGCAAGTATTTCGGTTTGAATTAATCGACGTTCCGTTATAACTTGACTTTCAGTCAAAATGAACATAGTTTCAGTAATAGTCAAAACGGAATTTTAGGCTACTTTAAATAAGTGCTGAAGTTTTATGGATATTAATTTGATACGATTTAGATCAGCACGTGAACTGAAATATATTGAGAGGTGAACGAAATTCATAAAGAACTTATTCGCGCTACTACAAGAGCAGGGTAAAATGATGAATACTTAAGCAATTGGTAGCTACGCTAAAATAGTGCCTGTTTTGTAAAGTGGAGTTTTTCCATGCCTTGAATTTCCAATGTTTTAATCATTTATCAGTGTTAAAATGAGTAAAATCTTTTCTCCGTCTTTTTGCCAACCCTGGTCAGTATACGAATTAGATTTATGTGTAGACAATTATTATTCAGTGAACTAGAGTAATTGCAACCTATTTGTACCTTTCTTATCTGCTTAACTGTTTGTTACACAGTTGATTAATTTTTCAAAAACTGTGAGGCTTTTGTTTACGGTTGCTCCAAACTTAATAATTTACAAACCGTCAGTCAACAGTCCGTAATAGGCTTTCTAAACTTTACAGGTTATTTAATTGGACGTTTGTTGGCAGGTTTGCGTACCAAACTTTCTAATTAAACTTCTATATTGTCATCACATGTGTTGTAGGGGGACAGTAATTTAGTTATTAAAATTGGCACAAATATTTATGATCACTGTATGATGTGACGTGTGATGGTCTAAGTCTTAAAAGTGACACTTTCTCCCACTTTGCATTTCACCTAAAAAGAGTGGTAAAATGTCTTTACGGTGACGCATTAAATGGCATGCGCCTTTGGGGTTGCTAATACTCAGTACGTGTTTCCAACAAAGCATTACATCTCGAGTCTAAAAATGTGATTTGTTGTGTTTAAATGCTATGGTTACTAGAGTTGTTCAATTCCTATGTAAATGACATATTTTTCTTGCGTTTTATCTGACTGATTCAAAATTTGTTATGAGTACGTTTGGTCACAAATGGAGTATTTTAAGGCCCATGTTGGTAAGAATTACATATTTTCATATTTTGCTTTTTGCTACATATTATATATTTAGTAACATATTTTGCGATTTTTCTTGATTTTGGCTGTTTTATTTTGGTAATTTTTGCGTCACTTGATTATCGGCAATTTTTATGTATTTATTAGATCAAAATTAGGAATGTCTTTAATCTTGACACTCCAGATCATAGCTTTTGGCTAATTGTAAACGTTACTTTTTGGGGTGCGATTTAATGTAAGAAACAGCGCTGCGAAAACAATAAAGAAAGGTCCATTTTTGTCTAAATCTAATTTTAAAAGTCCAATTTTGGCACATTTTTACGGTTTTAGACGTAACATATTAAGCTTACATATTTTTGGCCCAATTTTACTACATAGAAATGAACAACTCTAATGGGTTTACCATTCAAATTCACTTCTTAGCACCTGCAACACTTCGACGCCCGTCCTTTTAAAATATGTACATGTTTGACAGTAAATAATACTAAAACTAAATGGAGTCTGGATTTAAATCCAGGATTTTTTTCTTCGTAACCTGTTCGCAGTAATGAAATTGGGCATTCCAACTTTACTGCCGGATTCTTACAGCAAAAGTAAGTTAGGGTCAATTTACTTGAGCAACCTATCACCATTGCAACAAAAAATATGAGATCCCAAAGTTAGCTAAAATTCCAATTTTTGGTTTGCAATTTACAAAGTACGTTTTTTCAATCAAAGCACTATGTTCGTTTGAAAAATGTCATATATTGTGTCAAATGCTATGGTTATCTTCCAGGTTCATTCCTTAGCAAATACAAGTTTCCGTCCTTTTAATATATGCATATGTTTGACAGTAATAATACTAAAACTAATTGGATTCTGGATTTTAATCCAGGATTTTTTTCTTCATAACCTGTTCGCAGTAATGAAATTGGGCATTCCAACTTTACTGAAGGATTCTTACACAAAAAGTAAGTTAGTGTCAATTACTTGAGCAACCTATCACCATTGCAACAAAAAATATGAGCTCCCAAAGTTAGCTGAAATTCCAAATTTCGGTTTGCTATTTACTCAGTACGTGTATTCAATCAAAGCACTACATCTCGTTTAAAAAAGTCATATATTGTGTCAAATGCTATGGTTACCTTGCACGTTCATTTCTAAGCTTATACAAGTTTCCGTCCTTTTAAAATATGTACATGTTTGACAGTAATAATACTAAAACTAAATGGAGTCTGGATTTAAATCCAGGATTTTTTTCTTCATAACCTGTTCGCAGTAATGAAATTGGGCATTCCAACTTTACTGCAGGATTCTAACACAAAAAGTAAGTTAGAGTCAATTTACTTGAGCAACCTATCACCACTGCAACAAAAAATATGAGCTCCCAAAGTTAGCTGAAATTGCCTACAGTGAGTACTCATGTAGTGCCCTTTAAAGCTAAAAATAAGGGTTTACTAAATTTATTAAAATAAATTACCAGGATCATATTAGCTCCCTTACTGTGGCGCGCTGTATATTTATCAGCACAAACTATTTCGTAAATTGCATTGTTATAAAATATTCATTGCATAATTCGACACTGAAAGCCTGCACACCTGATGTTGAATTGAAGTGATAAGTGCTGGGACTTGAGTATGATCGATAAGCCAGAAATCGGCCGGAAATAAGCTGAATTGCTTATGAACTCTTTCTCAAACATTATATAATCAGTTTAAATCTATAATTACGTTTCAATATTAGTTAATGATAACGCTGCGCGAGACATTGAGGGAACTAACATGATCCTGGTAATTTATTTTAATGAAATTTCTATTGCTTTTCCAGAGACACGTTCGTGCATTGTATCCTTGGAACACCTACCTCAACCAGTTTTACCGCGACTGACGTCATTCACAATGCACTCGCACCCTGCTAATGAAGCAATTAGTTTTCAGACACTTTTCCCCGTTGTGGAACCACTGTCCAATAGACTTTCTGTATTGTGTCTATATTTTGAAATAACGAGATTTGAATGGCGAGGTTGTGATCCTGACTGGCAACTTAACTTTCCCTGTTTACAGTATATGATAATGCGATACGACGGACTTTTAAAGCATCTCGAGACTTTAGTTACGCTGAAGGAATTAGTACTAGTGAATCGTGTACCGCACAATGAGGAGAACGGGAAATACTTCAAGACTGCAGGACTAGTTATTCCATCCCTGGAGAAATTCACGGAGCATCGTCGACATGTTGATGTTTGCATGGTTCGAGATCATGCATCAGGATTTATGTTGATCGACCAAATTGGAGAGCATGAATTTGGTGATGGAGCTTACTTTCATCGCATGCGATTTACCTTCTTTAAATTGATTGCGAATGATAATGACATATTGATATTCCGTAATAATTTGGTTGTTAGATATATATACTCCTAACATTATCGCTTTATAAAAATTAAATGTTTGCTGTCAAACCGACTGCTTTACCGAAATTTCAAATTTTTAACCCAAGTTTTCATAACCAAACCGTATATCGTAGTTTCATTGTCATGATTAAAAGCTTAACTGTCATTTTTAAATAGGTTTGGTTATAATTGGTTATGTTAAACAAACCAAGAAGATACGTCAGTTAGGTTAGTCGACAAACTTCACGCGGTCATCCACTTGCATGTGCTCGTTCATGGAATTTTGTTGAGACGTTTTCCTAAATATTTCAAAAACGTTTAGTGACAAAAATATACAGTTACTTTCATCTTAATCCACACATTCTAATGCACGCGTCTATCTTCGCATCTCCTCGGGTCAGTGACCTGGAAGCGTGAAAATTTGATTTCAAAAAAATCATGTATTACCAAGTCGAGGTTATACATTTTACCTTGAGAAACGTTGTGGAAAATGGAAATTAACATACGGACTGCAGGCTACAGTCCTAGATATGGGAATGTGCAGTGGCGGAACTATAGGTCCAGAGGCCCCGGCGCAAAAAATACCTTGAAGGCCCCTTGTATTTCTTAAATACCAGATGAATGAATTTTAACGACATTAAGCTTTTATTATGTACCTTTAGGTACATATTAAGAAGACTTTGTATCGCGTCGTCTGTCGCCTGTCTGTCAACACGATAACTTTCGAACCGTTTGACTTTTTGAAGTTCTAATTTGACCAATCGAGAGATAAGGCCAAGGCGGAGGATAAATTTGAAGATGAGTTATCTGGGGTCATTAAAACATGGTCAAATGATAAGCGCAACAAATATGATAAGCGCCACATATAGCTTCTGATACATCATTCGAAAGGTATTGCTCTACTGATGATGAACATGCATCGCAAATTCAAATCAAAACTTCCGAACAGGGTCAAAGGTCAAGATTAATGTTTCAAACAACCAACATGGCTTGTGATATACCAATCGGAAGCTACTGCAGTGCTGATTGTAATTATGCATTGCCAATTGAAATCAAAACTTTTGAAAAGGGTCAAATAAGTATTTCAAATGACCAACATTGGTTATGATATACCATTTGAAAGCTAATGCGGTGCTGATTATAAATACTCACTGCGAATTGAAATCGGAACTTTCGAACACAGGTCATGCACTTTTAAATGACGCACGTGGGGTGCGATATATCATTCGAAAGCTTAAGTAATGTGCATTAGTATAAAAAAATTCCTCTGCTTAGGCATACGGAGTTTTAGGAAATGTTTGCTTGCTTGTCAATATTGCACACAAAAATGATAAATATATCTTATGAATGCTGTTATAACAGGTGTAGGATGTTTGTAGCACACATTGGCTTATTTGGAAGCTAAATCATGCGATGGAACTATAGTTTAACACACGTTGAAATTTCAATCTAATATATCTGAAGCCAGGATCGTTCTGGTTGTTTGGTTTGTTGTTATTCTTGAGTATGTAAAACATATCAGAGTTAGCTGTTGATCCACAATATACAAATTTATTTACAAGTTGTGTGAATTTAATTGCAATTGTAGACAAGCCTACCTCCTACAATGGACGGACAACGAGTCCTGTTTAATCAGTCTAGGTAAGTTACTGATAATATCCGTTTATAAGCATATTAATTAACGTTAATTCTAGTTTAATAATTGTAATTACAGTTCTAACTACGATGAAAGAGAAGGAAGTTTAGATGGTGAGTTTGAATGTAAGTAGTTTGCAATTACAAATTTACCATAAATTCGACAGTACATTCTACAGTAGATTCAAGAAATAATTTTTAATTATGCAGCAACCATTTGTCCATCATTTAAATCAACGGTACCTACCTACTGCCCTAGTGTCGTGCCTTGCTTACCACCCCACACTACCCCAGGAGCGTCCCGGACGACCACGGCTCCGGCAGCTAAAGGCTAAACTCGTCTTTGTGCCTCACGCGTCTATAGCAGTATTGCCGTCTTCAGTTTGTTTACCAAACCATATGCTCAACCACTACATAATTCATGCTCCCCTGCTGAGTGGCGCCACGTAAGGTTAGGTAAGAATAACATTACCATAGCCTGGCGCCACCTTTCCTCAGGGGCATCTTTCTTCGACGTCTGCTCTGCTATGCAATTGAAAATGTCTGCCTTTTTGCAATGTCCAGACATCGAATATTTCATCCAGTAAATCTTCAGTATCGTCACTCATTGATTTCACCAGGTAAAATGCAACGCTAACTCAAATAATGAACGTAAAACCCATGATGTAAAATCTAAGTAGCCCATTTTAATTTTTCAGTATTGACTTACTATTACATGGAAGCCCCAGCCCACGGTCGACGTTTCTTGTCAATTGCTCATTTTAGTGTTGTGAATGAGGCAAATGAACCTTCCAGCACGGCTACTTTCACTTGCAGTTTTTGCAAGCAAACACGCAACAGTCGTGTATCACTCCGCTATCATGCTCAGCAACAGCATTTGATTGTGCACTACTGGACATGTCAAAAATGCAACAAGACTTTTGCACTTCCGTCAATGTGGCGTGCTCATATACTGGAATGTGACTCCACGTTTGGACAGTTATTTCTTCTTAATGTGAGCCCTGTGGTGATTGATGCTTTTGCTGATTTTTATATAAGCAGGTCACCGAACAATACCCAAACTCTCCTGTATCAACCCGGACTACCGGATTACCGCAAAAATCAGGTGCGATAATCATGCCAAAGTTAATAGTCGTACATGTTAGCAGAGTTTTATATAAATTTGTCTTGTCTTTTATCAGACTGTCATTGTCAATTCATCTCGTAATGCTCTTCAGCAGTGGCCTCGACACATACATAAACGCCGTGCTGTGAACATCAAACCGTGCTATCGGTTTGAAAAGAAATCAAGCAAGCGTGTGAGGCAGCAAGAGGAAGAAAGTGATGATTCGGATGACGAGAAACCGGTGAAAGGATTTATTACATTTGATGATGAGTATTCAGAGGCAGCAATGGATTGTCAACAAGATGAAGAGATTGCTCCAACACCGTCACGTCCCCAAACAAGAAGCAAACTAGCTGTAAAACCTGCCTTGAATGGGATTAAAGAGCGTCTCAAGAAACGTCCACGAAAAATGTCATCCAAAACAATGCAACGTTGCTAGTTACAGGTTATATTTACTCTTTAGCAATTACTACACTTTAATTCTTATTTCCATTAAATGTAAAACATATTACATTTAAATGCCTTACTAATAAGTTTGACCTACTTTTTTATATAATTTGAAAGTAACCATTTTTGGTTACGTTATATTCGATGACGTGTGTTGCCATTTTTGATTGTAGCCTAATCATATCCTGTAACGAGTATTCTGTACATTTTGCAATAAACTTTACATCAGACACTAAAAACAAAAAATTAACATGTCTAGAGAATGCAACATTGATTCGTCTCCCACAAATCCAGCCAAATTCCCGTCTCCGGTTATATGTAATAAAGATCAATGCTAAAAATACTTACTCCGTTTCTGTCTTTGTCCGTATGGCAATTCATGTTTGGCTATAAATTTCAAAATTGACCGGTGACAAAAATATAAATGGAGCCATAACTGAAAATTGTCATTCTGGTGAACATTTCGAAATGGTCGTTACCTCCAACCAACGACCTGGAGCCTAGAAAAATGATTTCAAAGAGGTTGGGGGTGATGTGAAAAAATGCTAACATGAGTGTGATCTAAATGTACATGAGGAGTGGATGAGAAGTTTGAAAAATTACAAAATAATCACATTTTTTTCAGGTCCCTGATTTGGATAATTTTAGTTTTTAATCGGTTTTAATTGAAAAAAATGTATTTCTATGCAAATGTAACACTATTTTTTCAAAAATTCTATAATAAGATCAGGACAACACAAATACTCTTCAAATTCCCATGTTGACTCCTCTGGTGAGTATCCTTCCCATTCAACTAAAAACTCACGCTTATTCTTTCTCTTCCGCATGAGAACAAGTCGCTTTACCTAAAAACAATGCAAAACAATTACATTAAAATTGTCTTTGAAAAATATTACTGCAAAGTGTAAAATTAGTATCAACTACTCACAATCTTTTCCTCTGTATTTGCGTCTTCAACGCTTTTGTCTTCCGTTTTTCGTTTTCTTTTGGGATTTGCCACAACTGGGCGTCCACGACCCCTCTTTGTTGGATCCTGTGGTGGCTTCGGTTTTCCTTCCTCCCTTAATTCTTGGGAAACAAATTTGTCAATTAGACTCTGCCAAGGTTTCAAGTCTTCTTCCTTTTCCCAGGTTGACTGAAACTCGTGATGTCCTCTCCACCTGATCAGAAACTCTTGGACACCTTCCTCCTTTCTCATGTAGATTATTTCTTGAACCTGCAATTAAAACACCATAAAATTATCTGCATCACACAATATTAATAATATAATACGTATATACGTACATTATCTTTATCAGATGCCGAAATTGGATCAACCAGACTCCCTAGATCGGCAAACTCCACGGTTTCCGGTGACTCGTCTTTAGGATGAAATAAATCATCATCAGAGTCACACTCAGCCTGAACAGCTGACACATGTTTGTCGGCACCTTCTGCCATCGTCTGCTACAGAAAACAACCAAAAAATCATAAAACTACCTAATTGATTTGCCTTTACAAGTCTAACCTAAACAAACAAAAGCATTATACTGTCTAATAACTTTTGACACTCCAACCAAAAAATAACCAACCAACCAAAACAATTTAAATGAATCCTCTGATGTATTACTAGTATTTAAATTTTGAGTAGCTTGGATAATATTCACGTTGCACTAGATGAGAATGTTTACCTATATCCACTGTACAGATTCACAAGCCCAGATGGTAGGGAGTCAAATGCTTAATCAAATTCAAATGCAAAAGCTTACTTTCAGTAAATAATGCATTGACAAGATATAGGGAGCGTGAAAAGCGAGTGCAAAGCATTGCCAACGATACTAACAAGAATGGTGTGTACATAGACTGGTCCACACTCCATTTGTTCATATCATGACACACTGGCATGCATTTTTGACCCGTTTTATGTTCACATTTTCTCAAAAATCTCAAAAACGGTTACTGACAAAAATATACAGTAAAGTTCATCTTATTCTGCACATTCTGGTGCACATTCCTATTATTTCCGTTTCAAAAGTCAGTACCTTGAAGCTGGAAAAAATAGAATTGAAATGTTTTTGGGGTGATATGAAACATATTATGTTTTCAACTTAAAATACATCGGAACCTTCTGTGACGTAGATATAGCATGACAATGACTGTAATTTAATAATTGTAATTGTAAAATTAAAATAATAATAATTGGTTGGTAGGAGGATTATACAACCAAGTGTGGCCTTTTGCTTGCAGCTGCTCTCATTTTTTCTTATATCAAATCTAATGAGTCCTGGGATTTGTCAGAATTCCACTCCGTAACACAAGCATCCTGATTTACTGTTTTGATTGGTCTACTGGTAGGCAAAGTGGGTTGATTCAATTATTTTCAATCAATTTTCCCAACCTTTTATGCTACACTGAAAGTACTTGTACATATATTTTGGTTATGGTAAGAAGTGACACGAGAAATAAAATGCGAGATTTAGTAGAAAAGAGTAAACGTATATTGATTTATATATGTTCAGGTACGGGTACTAACATGTGATCGTAGTCTATGTATCTCATTTGTCTGACTAGGGAAGAGGAAATATAGGGGGCATATTTAGATTTTTTCATAGGCTTTTTGTGGCTTCATAGCTTACATTTTCTTCTATCCTGTGAACGAGATCGTGTTGTTTTGTTTACCTATTGCTGAGAACAGAGGGAAGGAAGATATCTACCAAACGTCTACATTTTATTAAGTGGAGCCTTCGTTTTGTTGTGAGACTTTAGCAGTTTAATTATCTTTAACTAAGCTGAGGGGAGGTAAATATGTATTGGAACATTATTGCGTGTTGAATTTAACTACACACTTAATTTAGGTTTGTGTTTGTTGGTCAAAAGAAAATGTCTCAAAGACAACTCAGAAGTTGGGCTAAAAAGGTGACAATGACATCTCCAGCTTCGGATACAGTAACGCCTAAAAGGAGGTCAAAAGCAGCAATCCTGATTACTGATTAAGAACAAAATTAGTCCAAACCGGTGACCTGGAAAACATGTGATTATTTTTTCATTTTAAACATTTTTGTGGCATTTTGTAATGAATTTAGGCGCATTTAGGAAGGAACAACGCGTTTGGCATGAGTAACGTGGTTGAGTAACAAATTGTACAAAAAGCATTTTTTCACATCACACCAAGATTTTTGAAATCGATATTTCTAGGCTCCAGGTCGTTGGCCGGAGCTAATGACCAAGTAGAAATGTTCAGTAGAACGTCTAGTTTCAGAAACAGTTTAGTTTTTTGGCACCGGTCAATTTTGAAATATTTAGGTAAACGTGTACCGGAAAATTGAACTACTCTTACTCGACTGAATGCAATAATAATAATATTATACTTTTGACTAATATATATCTCCAGTGCTTATATATTTACAATAGTACAGAATTTTGTTTTTATTTCTATTAAACAACTGTTGCGAGTTCATATTTCTTATTATTATTTGCAACAATTGGTTTATTAAGAGCTTGAAGATGAGTGAAAGTAGGCACTATTCCTCCAACTCTGTATCCGAGTTCACTTAACTCTTCTGAATAACTGAATTACTGAATAATTGTGTTGATTCCAACCAAGGCGCATACATCATATATCCTGCAAATTTAAACAGGTTATACATAATACAGTAATTCCATCAGCGATTTGTAAAAATAATGAAGGTTACTTACCTGTGATCTGTCAGTTTAACTGTTATGC
>LJIJ01005951.1:0-10557 GCA_001718145.1 Orchesella cincta
ATCCCAAAAGACGATCAACACATGCCCATAATACCTGTATCAAATTGAAGAAAATAGCAGGCTTTTTGGATGCATTTCCTACAATCCTTTATTCCAAGGCAAACTATAAACAAACAAAAAATTTAGTAATGCTGTATTTTGGATTTTTTAGAATCAATAAATAAAAATGAAATAATAAAAAAACACTCACCATCAGGAGTTGAAACTTCCATCATTGCACTTCGTAATTCACCACTACACAGTATTTCATTCCAGAGATGAATGAAATACAAAAGGTGGTGATGTGGCTTGCATGACATATTCTTATAAATGTATTCATCTTTTTACATGTTTTACCATTCATGAAACATAAGCATAAATAACATCAACATTTTACATTCATGAAATTAAGAGTGCTTAGAAAATGGTACAAGCTGTATGCTCGAGAAGGGAGATTTTTGTACTCTATATTTTCCAGAGTTTACCTGCAGTCACTCACAATGACACTTCCTACTGAGTGGAGATTGCTATCCGTTTTAAGTATGAGAACATGATAAATGCATACAATTCATACAACATCTTTTTAAACCGAGGCATGGAATATACACAGTATACCTAAACGAAGTAAAGACTTTTTCACTTTGTTCCATTATGTTTTTAAATTAAATAATTAAATTAAATATTTAAAGATGAAAAAGCAACTTTCTACATCACTAATACTACTCAGTAGGAATATGCATTTATAATCCAGCTTAAATATGCGGTCATCGTTAGGCTTTACTGGAATGGGCATACTTACTTTACTTTGAAGTTAAAATGAATAATAGACAAATATTAATGAAAAAATATGTGTTTACACATCTTGATATTTCCTGTTGGAAAAATAGGAGGTCGCTCATGTCAATATTTCTTGCTGGAATAAATCTACCAATGCTGGTGTATGCAGAATGTTAAATTGTAAATTGAATAAACGTTTATGCTGAAAGTTTAAGCGACTCTCTTGAAAATCAAACTTGACTTTTCATTTGCTAAAAATAATTTATTGATTTGACAAAATAAGGTTATAACCAAAACGCAAAACAGTGAAACAATTATAGCAACAAAGTTGTTGTGATACCTAGAGAAGTATTGATAGCTCATGAATTTCAAGAAAGCACTTCAATAATCATATCAAATTGGAATTTGAGGAATAAAATTGAAAGTTCCAAAACTTCCTTGTATGAAAAATATGAAAAATGCCGTCTATGCAGTGTGTCGTGATAAAACTTGTAATTCGCTGAGAACGAGACCTCACAGTTTATTGCCACTAGTGCCCACTTCAAGAGCAGAGCAGTTTGGGGGCCAAAATAATGTTTGCAAATTTTTCAGACACATTTTAATTGCGAAACCGGATAGTGGTGTTTATATATTTTGCTCAGAATTTATTTGTTCTTTCTAAAACGAACACCTGTGTTTCAAAATTTATTCAAAGATTACATAATATGCTAAAGGAGTTTTTGAAACACGCAAGTTTTACTAAAAAGCTCATTTTGACTCGGCAGGTATATCATTTCCATCCGGACGATATAGAGCTGAGCTGACGTAGACCCTATATACATTTATACGTAGAAACCGGCAGACAATTGATAATATGAGCCTCCTTTTTGCTATGCTGATGTGTAGTTAAAGTTTTAATAAATCAATAATCCCCAGGTAAGGGTACATACATAACACCGGAATTACGTTTTTTGCTTACCGTCCAACAAAAATTTCCTTACATTGAGTACCTATACTGCGCTCCCGTATTTTATGATTGTATTCGCTGCTGAACATTCGATCGATGGCATTGTTCATTGCTCCAAGTTTAAAGTTGATATGGATTTACGCTAAAAACATGTCATTTTTGCTTAGGAGTAAAAGTTTTCCTTCTCCAGCGAAGAATTGGTTCCCCTTTTCTAAAAATATTTTCATATTTTGAAAACCGTTTGGCATTCCGGTCTGAGTTTTCAAATCTTCCCTAGAGTTTTTCATTTGGGACGTTTAAAATAGTATTCAAAATACAGTATCGCTGCAACTCATTGACCAGTTTCCGTTTTTATACACATTATTTATGACATTTTTAAATTGACAGATATTCCCTAATCCGAATAAAAATGTGTTTAAAACTAGTTTCAATGAAAAGGTTCCAAATATTTACCATTGCACTTGTTTTCAAATTAAATTTTGCGTTGCAATATCCCGAAATTATGAATCCCGACCCTAAAAACTTTGACGAGGTATCCCGAAAATACTCTGAATTCCGTGGTGGAATATCAAGCTGGAACACTTGGAAAGGGCGGGATATGAAAATCACTAATTTACAAGAAAAGATCAACAGCTTGCCCGGTTGTTTAAATCATCTAATTAACTACAACGGAATAGATTTGCAGCCTTTTGAGAATCCAGTTGTGCTATCAAGATATGATGTTGTCCGAGTCGAGTATAAAACCAATCACGGTTTCCCTTTCCAGTTCACTCGCACATTCCCATTCGAAAAAATACCTCCACCCACAAACAAATCAGGGATGGTTTGGTGTCAACGACAATTAGTTCGTTATTTAGACTGCTTTGACATAGCTCTTGTTGATAACAGTGCGAAATCCAAACCCTGGCATTGTGAAAGCCACTGGTACCTGTTCCCTCCGAGTTGGAAAGACAACTTACTCTTTCACGAAATAACTCCGTGGTCTAACGTTGTTCGAATGGTAGTACCAACCAGCTACAAAAATTTCTGGGTCCCATCTGTTACGTACACATACAAAACTTTTGTGTATGATACTGGCATCCTGTTTCCAAACATAAAGTCCAGAACAATTTATGACGTAATTGTAAGTCAATGGCGTGCTGAGGATTTTAGCACTCTAAAGCCATGGCAGGATTCCCTTGCGGGGGGCTATAATGGAATGTGGCATTTATGGGTAACCACGTCTCGCGAGGAGCTAACATTCGAGATAAATATGCTTTCACCTTCCCTACTCCGGTTGAACAAAGTAATACTTTTCTGTCGTCACTGCAAACCTGATCAGAAAAACGAAGCAGTTCCAGTTACCCGTGGAGTTCCATTCTCAGAAAAACTTCTTGAGGATTACTTTAAAGTACTAAATTTCAATACAAATAATATACACTGGCATGGACAGATTTTAGGAGAGCACTTGACCGCATTTTTTGAGTACGTCGCAAATGGAGCCGATGCTAGCTTAAGTCCTTATCAACTACTGTTCCGGAGAACTAGTAACCTCGCAAAACTTCAGGCTGAGTTTGAACTACGGTTACTTTTTCAAACCATAGTGGGTAATGGAACCTTCAGCTTAAAATATTTTAATGTCGGTATGGACGAAGTAGTTGCAAATGAGGATGATAAATCATTTGCTGATTCCAGTGCAGTGCCCAATTTTATTATTGGGCAAGGTGGAAGCATTGATCATACTCAATTTAAATTTCATGAAACAAAACTCTTGTTTGTAAGTTGCGGAGCGGCACCAATTAAGGTACTACCGTTTGAGGAGCTTATTAATATATTCGAGCCACCCGTTTGGATTTGCATTAGCATTGCTGTGTTTGTTGTGACGGTAGCAACAGTTCTCATTATAAATTTGGATACAGTATCATCGACCAATGTCCATCGTAAGAAAATCTTTGAAACGGAGAATATCTTGTTAGTGATTCTTCAATCAATAAAAGCATTTTTGGAGCAAGGGGACCCAATCTCAGAAAAGCTTATTAAGAATCGAAAACTGCTGTTAGCATTGGGTCCATACATGCTAATGTGCTTGGTGTTAAGTACTGCGTATAAAAACAAGAATATCACTAAAATTACCTTACCCCGTAGCGCAATTGCACTTGATACATTTGATGCTTTAGTAAAATACAATTTTAGTGTGTACACAAGAATCGTAATTTTAGGTGTAACCGCTAATATGGAAGCTTGGGGTCCCAAAGTTAAATTTCTTTTGAATTTAATGGCCGGTGGGCACCACTCAATTTTTTGGCCTAGTGAGCTATACCTTTTTGCTTCAGCAGATTTCAGCCGCACCCAATCTTCATTCACTGCATTAAATCTGTCGGAAAGGTCAGAATACCTTTTAAATCATACACGAGTTCATCCTCAGTGGAAAAAATATATACTAAATGAAACAAGTTTGCTACAAGATCCGTATCTTAATGATTGCAACAACAGTGCATTCTTTTTACCGGACACTCAAGCATACTCGGTCTTTTATCACCTGAACCGAAAGGAAAGCAAGAATGGAAAAGTATTTTTAAGTAGGGAATCACCATTTAGCGTTCACTACGGTTTTGCATTTACCCGTTGGGTTAGCCCCGCTATTCCTAAAAAAATGGATGGACTGCAGATGAGCGGAATTTGGGATTGGTGGACAAAGTTTATGGTCACGTTTAGGCCTAGGCTGTCCGGAATTAACTTTGTCAAGGAAGGTGAGGAAGAAGACACGGGCGGTGAAGTTGTATCTAGTTTGAGGGGCAATATAATCGTTGTATTTGTTGTTTTGCTAAACGGACTCCTTGCAGCTATACTTATATTTGTTGTGGAACTTAGAACAAAAATTTGGAAGGCAGTTGTGATCTTTGGCAACTCAATTGGGGAGCTTTCAAAAGCTGTTAGAAGATTTATTAAATAAACCCACATTTTGGGATGTAATTTACTTTTAGTAAATACTATACGTAATTTGTTGCAAATATGTTAAAAATTAAATTTTCGTAATTTTGAAATGTCTTGTTTAACGCATATTAACGATCAGCTAGCGTTTAAATGATATAACACAAGCTGTACTTGTCATTTGAAAGAATAATTGTGAACTTTCAGCAAAGCAATAGCTTTCAAATGATTTATCATAATATACATGATACATGTGACGGTTGTCAAATCAGTTCAGCTTATCATTCGACCTTAATGCCATGACTGTATTACTGAGTATTTTTGTTTCAAAAAAATACGAACACAATCAGGGAATTTTAAAATAGTATTAAGTACGTTAAAACAAAGGTGGTTTTCATATGCTGCAAATTTTTATATGCTTTTTAAAAAGTTTACTGCCGTTTTTCGTACACATTAAATCACATATTTTGGCGACTTTTAGTACATACATATTTTGGCACTTGTAACCAGATAAAATAAATGACTAGTAAATTCTTATAAACTAGAAATTAATAACACATTTTTTAATAAATTTAATAATATGTATGATTCTACCTAAATACTCCTTAACAGTAAAAGTTACCGGACATTATTTAGATTAAATGTAAACCACTTATTATTGGTTGAAATGTACCATTTGCAATGCCATACCATTTGCGTGCAATTTAAAGTAACAACTAAACACAAAAATAAATAATTATTGAAGAAATTCCAATATCAAACATTTCACAATTTTAAACACTTGACTGGAAACGTAAGCAAAAGATTAGCAGTGCCTTCCAACGGGATTCTCAGCAGCGTAAATAAGTTGTCGCCTGTGAAACTAAAACACGGTGTACTAATTTGAGCACACCCCAACGTATTTGCGTAGCGCCTGCCAAGCCTTCCATGGAACCGTAGACTTCCTTTTACAACATCATTCAATTTCCTCGCGTTAACAGCAATACTTGAAACGAATGGGAGGAGAACAAAAAATGCGATCATCACTGTCGTTGACGTACATGCTGTTATGAAACTAAGAACAAAACTATGTGCAGAGTAAAGAAATACAATGCCATAATTTAGAAAACACCAAAGAAGAACTCCAAGGCTATAAATCGTAAATATCAAAAATCCAATATTTTGAGACCACAATTGAGTATGAAAACTAATTCTGCGTTCAATAAGCACAACTCTGATTAAGAAACGCTTCATTAGCGGGTGATTAATTTCTAGGTGTCGATATCGTGATGGAGGATTTTGTATACATTTTCTTAGAAGAACAAAGCTATTATTCCCGAGTTCTAGCACTAACATCATGTGAACCAGTATAAATGTAGCCCATCTAAAGCCTAGCACAATTGAGAAAAAACAAACTAAAAATCTAATAAAGGTAAAAAGTTCTAAAATACTATTTATACTGGGAATATTCGGGGTGGAAAGAAATACAGCAAGGACGTCAAAGTTAAAGATAATGCTTGCAATTGGATCCACAAGCGACATTAATGCAAAAACATATTCTACAGCACAGATTGTAATTCCTAGAATATCTTTATAGAACGGCTTTGATTGGACGAGGTGCTGTGCGCCCAGTTCATCCACAGCATCTACGAACGTTTTGCGTACGTCACTAAACATTGCTGCCATTTCTTTGCTATTTTTTGTATAATAGCTTGCAAACTGAAGTGCAATTCCGAAAGCGGCAATATGTATAATGGCTGCTAAAGATTGCACGTAAGTGAGTTCTCCGTGGTGATGGTCACCTTTTGATTTTGATAGCTTGCAGAGGAAAAGTAGATACAACAGAATATTCAGTCCAAAAATTACAGGAACACTCCATAACCACGCGTTTTGCTTGAGATTTGTACATGGTTGTGCCAAAAGTTTGTATTTCTTGGTGTCCCACTTGAAAGGAAACGGAAGGATGGAGTCATATAACTGAAACGGTACGTTAAATGCGATCCACTGGAATTTGGTTCCCATTTTCGTTCAATTCTTAAAGTCCGCCTTCTCCCGTGTAGATTTAAATCAGTATTGAGCGAAGTAACATTTTGCTTTTTGAAGTACTCCGAATATAAAATCTATTTAAACGGAGGAATCAATATGTAAGACTCCTCATTTCTATCATAAAATAATTTTACATGACAACTCTGCAAAATAAAATCCGAAAATACAACTAAATTTCAATCAATACAATCATTACAATTTACAGTTGCCATACGTATTTGTGTTCAGTCCAATTTGACTTCATTGTATTGCTTAGTCATGTCATATGTTAAAGTACCCAGGTTGGAAATTTAAATTTAAGAAAATCATTTTACATGGGTTATTAAAATATACAATGCTCAAAACTTGTAAGCTAAGATTTCATTTTAGGTATGTTTTACTTTTAATTTATTTGGAACCGAAAAACAATTTTTTATGTATGTGGTAAAAAGTTTCTAAAACACTAGTAGCATAATAATAATGTACCCGGGTTTTCTATCTAACTAAGCCACTTGTTTTCCAAGGAAATCGTTAGTCAGAATACATGACAATAACAATTGTGGAACAAAAAACCATAGTGTTTTATCATCTTTTTTATCATAAAAGTTTGAAAGTGTATTTGTTGAACTCAGTATCATTCAACTCGCTTCCTGTAAATTGGGTATACGATTTGCACATGAAATCGAATAAATTCTTTACATTTCTTTTACCGCTATCCAAGTGTTATGTGCATGATTTTATTGATTTAAAAATTGTATTTTACGAGTTTTTAAACATAACCTATTTAAAGTAGTAATTTAAATGTTCATTAAAACTTCATAATGTAAATCGTTTCAAAGTAGTTGCGTTTTTTGCACTGCAGAGGATGCATGGTAATTAATTTAGTTACAATCTGTAAGCATCGAAATTACATTACTTTTTATTTTTACTGATTTAAAAAAAGTCCACGTCATTGAATATTGCATTTTTACAAAATTGTGCAAAATTTGGTCTGTGGTAAGATTCGAAAATAATATGTGGTATTTTCAGTTTTACAGTGGTACCATTAAATGCACGTCATTTTTACTTGGATTGGATATAGTATGGAAATAACTTTCCAACCTTAATTTGTTTTACTTACTACTTGCTTTTCCTAATACTTTTACCAAGCACAATCAACATGAAAAGCTTTTCATGTAGTCAAAGTAGGCAAGTTGTCAAATAGCTACATCATTTTTATATTCTAAGTAGTGTCGAAATAAACAAACTGGCCTGAAATCTGAAAACCATTAACTTTCTTAGTAGAGACAAAGCAAATTCACAATGTGATCCACGCTAATATTGACAAATTCAAGAAAGCTGTCAGAAGTCATTGAAAAAAAGGGATGTGTAGATTTAACTAGCATTACCTGAAACGACATCGCTTCTTTATAAGCAATGCTTTTCCTCGAGGTTGTCTTCATAAATCCATTCCTGATGCAAATTGAAAGCTTAGTGAGGCGGCCAAGAAATGAACTCTCTAACTTACATATAATTAGTGGAATTGAAGTTAAGAAGACTAGCAGGCAGATTTCTTTCAATGCGCCCGCAACCAGCAAATGTTCAAATGTTCTTATAAAGTTGTATGACAATAAGACAAATACGATGTGCAAAATAGCGATATGTAGTGCGACTCTAACTTCGTTCGAATGATCGTTGAGGAGTCCACAACCCCAAAGTTCTTAGTTTCAAAATATTTCGCGTTTCCACCGACATCTGCGGATGGCATAATGGAGTCAAGCCAGGCAGCAGATGAACATGTCACAAGAGCTGTGGTTATGAGAAAGAAAAAGAACGTGTTTGCCATAGCAAATGCGTACAAAAAATACAAGAAGCAATCAGTAAAGTTTAGGTGAAAGGACAGGTCCATTCCAAACATCGTAACCCAAATTGTCCGGCAGAGTCAACGATGATGCATAAAAGCTCATAGAAACGATACCCGACAATGGGTAGGAGGCAATCGAGTTGACTAGGAATGAAGTTAGATTCAAAATATGAATCGGCTATTAAAGCATTGCTCTCAAATATACCGAAAATGGAATTTCTTTTATTATATTCTCAAATCTACACAATATTTAATGCAAAGCCAACTATTAAGCTCATAGCTAACTGGTAATTTCACCAAAACCTACACGTTTCATGCTTAATTCATAAAGTCTACCGTATAAATAACTGAGATAAAAAAAATGGCTCCATTCCTAGGGATAATTCTGGAAGCTTTCTCAAACCTGAAAATTCTAGTGAACTCACGAAACCTAAACCCTACTTCCGTGCTTAACAGAAATGGCAAAAAGTCCTGAGCTATTATACTATGTTGTCACACCGAGGAATTGTTCTCGAGTAAGATTTCATTGTAAAAAAACATCCATTTTGAAGATGTGCTAACCACATTTTACGGCAAGCCACAAATAACTAGTCAAATTCAACTTTGCCCTATAACAGCTCATCAAAGCTCAAGAAAAAATTGAACAATTGGAACAACACTCGGCCACATCTACCTACTACCTTTACTAAAAGCACCTTTCAAGATAATTCACACGTAGACAAACCGGAAGTCGAAGAAACAAAGACTGGTCACAATCACCAGACAAACTAGCAGAGTCTCAACCTGCACACCCACATTTGCGTATTTAAGTAACACCTCCTCCAGCATAATATCCAGTCCGGATGGAACTCAGATGCTGATACAAGAGCTCCAAGAAAGCGCTTCGAGATTGGAAATCGGTGATCAGTACAAAAAATGAAAAAGAAGACGAATTCGAAGTAGCTTATGAGTACGCAGGAGACTTTCCCAATTGCGATGAAGACCTTTCGTAGCAGAAAACTCTGAGAATTGTCGCTTTGTTTCAGATGACCAAAATCAGATACCAAGACAAAGGAAACAAAGATTTCTAGAGTTTGAAAACGGTATGATAGCGATGCTAGAGGAATTCTCTATCCCTTCACAGTTCCTCAATCGCCCCGATACGCCTATATATATCCTTACTCTAAAAAAAATGAAAGCAAGGTTAGAATCTTTCTGAATCCAAAGCTACCAATTTTTCAGAGAGCTAACAAAGCTTCAAAAATCGGAGGAACATGAACAGTTTCTCGAAGACGTCAACATCAACAACCAACAACAGTATCAAGTTGAATGGTGGAAAAATTCACTAGCTAACCACCATGGATATTAACACCGAAATCATTTGGTAACAACTGTTCTTCCTTGAATGAGATAAAAAATACGAATCTCAGGCCCAACGTGATTCACTGCTTTGATCCCTCCGATGTTGATCTAGAGCTAAAGAAAATATTCATGGAAAAGCCACCAATTACTCATAGAATTATACGACGAAAATCAAGACGTGAGCGAGGCTCTTCAGTTCCTGCAGTTGACTCATATTACGGAACCGGTGATCTAAATAAGGTTGGTCATGCCAGCTACTTTATTCCTGGACTAACGAACTCAAAGGAAGAAAATAGGATGGAGATCCCAATATCATTATGGTCACTGGAAATATTCCCTTAAATGTTCCCAACGCTAGAAGTAATCAAATTCCCTTGCATCCTCATCCCCACTTGGACTCTAAATCCAAACATACCTACCATCATCACGAATCTGATCTTCCACAACCATTCTTAATTGATTCGGATGCCGTTTCTATTTTGGAATCCCCAACATCAACTCCTCTTCCATGTAAAGGTGCTCAGACGAGGATACTTTAAGTTTCATTACACCTTTCAGGCTCCGCTCAGATGTCACAGTCCTGCCATATTATTCCAGATAAGTCGGCATTGAAAGGGTATTACACTGGATTTTACCTTGCGTTAGGATAAATCCAGTGTAAACCTAGGCGATGCAGGAAATGAAGACCTTTGTGAAGATGACGAGACGTCAGGAAATCCTGACGATAATGATAATGACGACGACGAGATTGTAGGTG
>LJIJ01005952.1:0-10557 GCA_001718145.1 Orchesella cincta
TTGCTAAAGTGGAAGAAAGGATAGCTAAAGAGGTAACGGATAGCTAAATGGTAAGAAGATAGCTAAGTGGTGGAAGAATAGCTAAAGAGGTAGAACGGATTGCTAAACTGTATAAGGATACCAAGGTGGAAGAAGGATACTACAGTGTTAGCTAGAAGCATATTATTATAGTAATGGTAGGTTAGTTTGCTGTTGTAGAGAGGAATTGTAGGATGGCTTTGTTGTAGAGATGAGCCTTCTGTTTTGTAGAGGGAGTTTTCTGTCGTAGAGAAGGTTTTCCAACCTAGCAGCTAATAGTATAATAAGTGAATGATAACTATAGGTCGGTTAGAAACTCAGCTCTACAAACGGCAAACTCACTCTACACAGAAAACGCATCTCCACAACAGAAAGATCTTCACACAAACGCATCTCTCAACAAAACGCATTGTTACAACAAAACTAAAACTACAAACAGATACGAAACAGATAACTCGACTCTACAACAGATACTCAGCCTACACACAAACTAATTATCAGATACTATATCTACAACAGAAATCTACACAGCAAATACTATTCTACACAGATAACTCAATATCTACAACAACTATTTTAAACAGCAACTTGTCTGCAACAGTTAGTTAAGGTCAGGTTATCTAATTATTAAAAATAAACGATAAAACAACCACAAGTTTACTTACCGTCAAGCAACCCCAAGCGAATCCTTCCTTGGCTCACCTCATCAGATAAAGATCACAGCAGTCAAAGAACAAAGCAGCTGTTGAAAACATAATAATTAAGTTACAAGGGAATGTTTTATAAGTGCTACAATACAACTCATAATAATGCTCATAATAAAGCTGAAAATAATATATATTAATATAAAATAATAATAATAATAATAATAATAATAATAATAATAATAATAATAATTTTATTTCAAACACTTACCAATAAACAGTCACAAGATCAATCACAATCACTCAACAAAAAAAAAATCAAAACACATAAATAATGACGATTCCAGTGAACACCACCTTTAAAATAACAGCAACAACGAAAACAATATATAACTTTTAACTAATTGTTAAAAATCAACCTAACTAACCACTAGTTTTATAAAACACCTACCACGGTTGTCCGTAGAATGTTCTTGAAAAAAAACAGCTTCACAATTATTTTTCTCAGCTCACAACAACAAAACCACAAATCACAACAATACACTACGTGAAATAAAACGAGCACAGAGAGTTGAACGTTTGTCTGGGATATGCGAACAGTTTGTCCAATAGATGTAGTGCACACATCATCACCGTCCGCAGCTTTCACTTGGATGAAATGGGTTAGTTGGGTAAATTGGTCAGCTGGTATTTTGGTCAAAATGGTAAAATTGGTCCAGCTGGTATTTTGCAAATTGCGGTAAAATTGGTCCAGCTTGTATTTTGGGCATTGGGTTGGTCCAGCTTTGGTATTTGTGGGTCAAATTGGTAAAACTGGTTCAACTTGGTATTTGGGCCATGTTGGGTAATTGGTCCAGCTAAAGTCGTTTTAATTAACTGTACATCGACGCCTGTATGTTAATGCAGTTTAAAAGGTCGTGTTGTTTGTGGGCCAAACAAATTGGTATCCGTCGAGTCAGGTTTCATTGAGTGTCACTCCATACGATAGTTGACAGGGCAGGTTATCCTACAAGTTGAGTCGATGACAGCAGATGGAATAACATCTGTGTTAAAAGTAGGTTCAAGTCACGTTAGGTTATTTCCATAAAGGTGGACTGGTGAATGATTGTTGAATTATAAAATGTGGAGACCCGCATTCGTTTATTGCAGTATGGGATCGGCCATACATTTGTCGAGGTTGTTTGGGCACTGTGAAGGTGGCCAAAGTCAGCAAATGAAGTTTGGCGGTATTCTGTTTAGATTGGCTTAAGTTAGCGATGTCTGTATATGAACGTTTTGCCAAGTTGATCTCATGCTGTTGGTGAAGTAAGGGGATGATCAGCTGGTTGGTTAGACTGTTTGTTTAGGGTGATATCGCCGAAACGTGATCACTCCTGGTATTCGACTGTATGGGCTATAAAGATACGAGTATGTACAATCGTGGGTACGAAGAAATAATCTCGGTGATTCGTACAGTTGTTGTCTGTCGTTGGATCCGGCTATGCCATTCAAGCACCACGACGGGCATATGCCAACAGCTGTTCAGAATGCTGGTGTTGTCTACGGGTTGTTCATTGTGGAGCGGTTGAAGGATGATGTTGATGAAGGTGGGACAGAGCGGGTAGAAACGGAGTACCCCTGGGACTTTGGGAAAATCTACCAGGTGTTCCTGGACCAGTGTAAGGGAATCATTCCTAACATGTTAGTTCGTTGTGATAGATTCCTATAATTGTAACATTGAACGCATTGTAAACCTCATTTGTATGTCTGGATAATAATAATAATAAAAAAAATAAAATCTTTAGGCTCCAGGTATATTAAGTAGTTAAATGATTCTGCAGCTGTACACTTTAGGTTTGCTCGGAAGTAATCTCTTTATTATACAAATGTAAGTATGAGTATCTTGTATTCGGTATCATGGAGAGTGTTGTCTGGCTCATTTGGAATTCGTTACTACGTTTATGTTAAAACGTTGTTTTATACACCGGTGTATATATCCGCATATTGAGCAATGTAATAGATAATAATGACAAATAATGCCTCAAATCCTTCTAAGCTCCGTTTACAATACATAGCCATTACAGATGGTAATCGAGGAGAAAGTATAAGACATGTGAATGGTGGAAGGAACGTGCAATGCATGTTTAAGATATATCCGACCGTTAATCCATACAACAGTGGGACCCGCTCTATCGTACATGCGTCAAAGAGAGTACATGTGGTTGTGTAGATAACATTGTAGAAGTGCAGTCATGTCAGTCACTGCAATAGATGTCGACGGAGACTTTGAGAAGAACCTAGCGGTGTGGCAAACAGTTGTATGATGATGATAGTACAGGGAACTTGTTGAATTAGTTTAAAGATTTTGATCTTGGTGATATATACGTTCGGTCTTATGTTGGAACTTGAAAGTCCATGGGATTGTCCTACGTGAATAAGAATAATAATAATAATTATGGTGTCCAACTCGCTAAATGCAGTAGGCCTAGCGGCTAATCAAGAGCCTGGAAAAAAAAACGTTGAAAATGTTGACATGAGAGCAGACTCCCTTTGGTGCAAAGTTTTCAGTCAAGGTGTCACACACGATGAGAGATACAGTTTTCTGAAGAGAAACGTCGAGGAGAAAAAAAAACAACGAAATACGGTCAAGAATAGTGACGTAAAGGTAATGGAAGGTAACATGTTTCCGAGAGTACAGAACACGCGAATTGATAATGCCCTGGCATATGGCGAAAACTATAATAAATGATATAGATAAAAGAATCACAACGCCATGGTACGGTAATACCAAATAGAGGAATACAATGTGTGGCTCGATGTGCCAGGACCCCAGAAGAGACCGATCAGGTGAGTCGGGACATGGTTACCTTCCATTACCTTGGTTTACGTCCACTATTTCATTACGTAATTATTGTCTCTACTCGTCTTCTTCTCGCTTGACTTTTCAGATATCAGAAAACTGTAAGCGCTTGAACCGTGTCACCCACCTGATGAAACAAATATAAATCGACAAAGAGTCTGTAATTAAAGGGCGAAAGGGCCACCCATTCACACTTTCCAACCCACGTCCGACTCCATTCTCTTACCTCCACTTTCAAGCTTTTTGATATGCTGCTAAGAATTAGCGAGTTGGACTAACCATATTATTCAATTATTATTATTTGACTAGACAATCCATGGACTATTCAAGGTTTTTTCCAACATGAAACCACGAAAGGGAGGGAGAGGGGGGGAGGGGGGGGGGTTGTTGGTTTCTAATATGTTTTTATATACACCAAGATCAAATCTTTAACCTAATTCAACAAGTTCCTGTACTATCATCCATCATACAAACTGTTCCACACCGCTAGGTATCTTCTCAAAGTCGCGCGTCGACATCTATTTGCATGACTGACATGACTGCACTTTACAATGTTTATCTAACACAACAATGTATCTTCTTTTGATCGCATGTAACGATAGAGGCGGGTCCCACTGTGTTGGATTAAAACGCGTCCGATATATCTTAAAACATGCATTGGCACTTCCTTCGCCCATTCACATGTCCTTATACTTTCCTCGAGTTAACATCTTGTAATGGGTATTTAATGTAAAACGAGGCTTTAGAATGGGGGGATTTGAGTCTATTATTGTCAGTTAATAACTATTACATTGCTCAATATGTCGATATATACACCGGTGTAATAAAACAACGTTTTAACATAAACGTAGTAAACGAATTCCAATAGCCCAGAGCCAAACACTCTCCATGATAGCCAGAAATACAAGAATACTCAATACTTTAATTGTATAATAAAGAATATTTCCGAGCAAACCTGAAAGTGAGTGACAGCTTGGCACAACTCATTTACTACCCTTAATCATACCTGGAGCCTAAAAGATTTTATTTTTTTATATTATTATTATCCAGAACAATACAAAATGAGGTTTGCCAATGCGATTCAATGTGTACTAAATTAAGAATCCTATCACAACGAGACTAACAATGGTTTAGGAAATGATCCCCTTTACAACCTGTCCCAGAACACCTGGTAGATTCCCAAAGTCCCAGGGGTACTCGTTTCTACCCCGCTTTCGTCGACCAACCTTACCATCAAGCATCATCCTTCAACCATCAACCAATGAGAACAACCCGTAACCAACACCAGCGATTCTGAAACAGCTCGTTGGCATATTGCCCGTCGTCGTGGTGCTTGTAATGCAAATACCGGATCCACCGCCAGGACACACTGTTACGAATCCACCGAGATTAGTTCTTCGTACCCACGGCAATTTGTACATACTCGTATCTTTATAGCCCATCACAGGTCGAATACAGGAGGTGAAATCACGATTTCTGGCGAATAATCACCCTAACAAACAGTCCTAAGCACCAAGCGACATCCCCTTACTTCACCGACACAGCATGCAGATTCAAACTTGGGCAAACAATCTTCATAGATACAGACATCGCCTAACTTAAGCCCAATCTAAACAAATTACCGCCAAATCTTCATGTTGCTGACTTTGGCCATCCCTTCACAAGTGGCCTCCAAACAACCTCGACAAATAATGTATGGCCGATCCATACTGCAATAAACGAATTGCGGGTGCTCCAACATTTTTATGAAATTCCAAATCAATCAGTTCACAGTCCACCTTCATGAAATAACCTAACGTGCGACTTGAACCTACTTCTTAACACAGATGGCTGTATTACCATCTGCTCGCAGATCGACTCAAACTGCTAGGATAACCTGACCCTGGTCACACTAGTCCGTCATGGAGTGGACACTCAATGAAACCTGGAACTCGCGATACCATTTGTTTGCCACAAAACAAGCACGAACCTTGGGTTAAACTGCTCTAGCTGGACAGGAAGTCCGAATGTACAAGTTTAAAAGTAAAAGCGACCTTTAAGCTCGGACCCCATTTTTCACCCAACATGGCCCACAAAAAACCAAGTTGAACCAAGTTTTTACCCAATTTGACCCACAAATACGCAGCTGGACCCTTTTACCCATTGGCCCAAGTAAATACAGCTTGGACCAATTTTTACCGGCCGGAAAAGAAAATTTGGCCCCAAAATACCAGCTCTGGACCCAATTTACCCATTGACCCATAAAACCAAGCTGGACCAATTTACCCAACCTAACCCAATTTCATCCAAAGTGGAATGCGCGACGGTGATGCAATTGTGCACCTACATCCTAACTTTGGAAGCAAACTGTTCGTCATCCCCCCCCCCCCAAAAAAATCCAGACGCACTGGTTCAACCTCTCTTGTGCCTCGTGTTATTTTTCAACGTAGTGTAATTGTTGTGATTTTTGTGGTTTTGTTGTTGTGAGCTGAAGAAAAATAATTGTGAAGCTGTTGTTTTCAAGTGTAACATTCCTACGGACAACACGTGGGTAGGTTTGTTTAATAAACTAGTGTTAGTTAGGTTATTTTTAACAATTAGTTAAAAGTTTATATATTGTTTTCGTTGTTGCTGTTTATTTTAAAGGTGGTGTCAGCTGGAATCGTCAATTATTTCTGTGTTTGTTGATTGTGATTGTGATTTGGATCTTTGTTGGAACTGTTTATTGGTAAGTGTTGAAAATAAAATTATTATTATTAATATTATTATTATTAATTATTAATTATTTTATTATTATTATTGATTATTATTATTATTATTTTCATGTCTATTATGAGCATTTTTATTATGAGTTGTATTGTAAACTTTAGTAAACATGTCCTTGTAAACTAATTATATATTGTTTTTCAACAGCTGCTTTGTTCTTTGACTGCTGTGAACTTTATCTGATGGAGGGGTGAGCCAAAGGAAGGATGTCGCGTTGGGGTGCTTGACGGTAAGTAAACTTGTGGTTGTTTATCGTTTTTTTTTAATAATTAATATAACCTGACCTTAACTAACTGTTGCAGACATACGTTTGCTGTTGTAGATATTAGTTATCTGTTGTAGATATTAGTTTGCTGTTGTAAGTTGGATTTGTTGTAGATATTAGTTATCTGTTTAGATATTATGCTGTTGTAGGCTGAGTTATCTGTTGTAAGCTGAGTTATCTGTTGTAGAGCTGCGTATTCTGTTGTAGAGTTTAGTTTTCTGTTGTACAGATGCGTTTTCTGTTGTAGAGATGCGTTTGCTGTTGTAGAGATGCGTTTTCTGTTGTGGAGTTGAGTTTTCTGTTGTAGAGTTTAGTTTTCTGTTGTAGAGTTGAGTTTGCTGTTGTAGAGTTGAGTTTGCTGTTGTAGAGTTGAGTTTTCTGTTGTAGAGTTGAGTTTGCTGTTGTAGAGTTGGAGTTTGGCTGTTGTAGAGTTGAGTTTTAACCGACCACTTTAGTTATCCCATTACTATTATACTATTAGCTGCTACGTTGGAAAACTCTTCTCTACAATAGAAAACTCCATCTTCTGCGACAGAAACGCATCTCTACAACAGCTTCAACAAAAACTCATCTCTACACAGAAGGCCTCATCTCTACAACCAGCAAAAGCTAATCCTCAACAGAAAACTAAATCTCTACAACAGCAAAATAAACCATAACCATTACATAATATATGCTTTCTAGCTAAACAACCTGTAGTATCCTTTTCTTCCCACTTGGGTACCTTCTTTAACCTCTTAGCACGCTTTATACCATCTTTAGATTGCCGTTCTACTCTTTAGCAATCCTTTTTCCTACAACTGTTAAGCTATCCGTTCTACCCATTTAAGCCTATCCTTTTCTCCACTTTTAGCATCTTTTTCACCATTTCAGCTGATCTTCTTAACCTCCGTTAGCAATCCCTTCTAAACCCTCTTTAGCAAATCGTTTATACACTTTTAAGCACCTCGTTCTAACCCATTTATGCTTATCCATTTTTTTTTTTTTTTTGTTTTTTTTTTTTTTTTTTTTTTTTTATTTTTTTTTTTTTTTTTTTTTCATTTTTTTTTTTTTTTTTTTTTTTTTTTTTTTTTTTTTTTTTTTTTTTTTTTTTTTTTTTTTTTTTTTTTTTTTTTTTTTTTTTTTTTTTTTTTTTTTTTTTTTTTTTTTTTTTTTTTTTTTTTTTTTTTTTTTTTTTTTATTTTTTTTTTTTTTTCTTTTTTTTTTTTTTTTTTTTTTTTTTTTTTTTTTTTTTTTTTTGTTTTTTTTTTTTTTTTGTTTTTTTTTTTTTTCTTACCCACTTTAAGCAATCTTTTCCACCAACTTAGCTATCCTCATTACCTTTTAGGCATCCTATCTGTACCTCTTTACAATCCTTTATACCCCTTTACAATCCTTTATCCACTTTAGCAATCCGTTCTACCCCTTTAGCTATCATTTCTACATCTTTAGCTATCCGTTCTACCTCTTTAGCAATACTTTCTACCTCTTTAGCTATCCGTTCTACATCTTTAGCAATCCTTTATACCACTTTAGCTATCCGTTCTACCTCTTTAGCAATCCCTTCTACCATTTTAGCTATCCGTTTTACCACTTTAGCAATCCTTTCTACCCATTTAGCTATCCTTTCTACCACTTTAGCAATCTTTTCCACCACTTTAGCTATCCTTCTTACCTCTTTAGCAATCCTTCTTACCTCTTTAGCAATCCTTTCTTCCACTTTAGCTATCCGTTCTACCTCTTTAGCACTCCTTTCTACCTCTTTAGCAATCCTTTCCACCATTTTAGCTATCCTTACCACCATTTTAGCAATCCTTTATACCCCTTTAGCTAGCCGTTCTACCTCTTTAGCTATCCGTTCTACCACTTTAGCAATCCTTTATACCTCTTTAGCTATCCGTTCTACCTCTTTAGCAATCCTTTCCACCATTTTAGCTATCCTTTATACCTTTTTAGCAATCCTTTATACCTTTTTAGCAATCCTTTCCACCATTTTAGCAATCCTTTATACCACTTTAGCAATCCTTTCTACCATTTTAATCCAATTTCGCTATCCGTTCTACCCTTTAGCTATCCTTCTTCACCACTTTAGCTATCCTTCTACCACTTATCCTTTACCCTTTAGCTATCTTAATCTTTAGATATCCTTTCTAACACTTTCGCTATCCTTTATACCACTGTAGCTATCCTTCTTACCACTTTAGCAATCCTTTCTACCTCTTTAGCATTCCGTTCTACATCTTTAGCTATCCTTACCCTTTAGCTATCCTTTCTACCTCTTTAGCAATCCGTTCTGCCTCTTTAGCAATCCTTTCCACCATTTTAGCTATCCGTTCTACCACTTTAGCTCTCCTTCTTACCTCTTTAGCAATCCGTTCTACCCCTTTAGCTATCCTTTCTACCCCTTAACGACTTTAGCTGGACCAATTTTAACTAACATGGCCCATAAATACCAAGCTGGACCAATTTTACCCAAAATGGCCCATAAATACCAAGCTGGACCAATTTTACCCAATTTGGCCCACACATACCAAGTTGAACCGTTTTTACCCAACCTCACCCATTTCATCCAAGTGGACGCTGCGGACGGTGATGATGTGTGCACTACATCTATTTGTACAAACATATTCGTCATCATCCCAGACGCACTGTTCAACTCTCTTGTGCTCGTTTATTTCAACGTATTGTATTGTTGTGATTAGTTTTGTTCGTTGTTGTGAGCTGAGAAAAATAATTATCAGCTCTTGTTTTTCAACTGAACTTTCTACGGACAACCGTGGTAGGTTGTTTAACATCTAGGTGGTTAGTTAGGTTGTTTCTTAACAATTAGTTAACAGTTATATTTGGTGTTTGTTGTTTTCTTTTTTTTAATGGTGGTGTCAGCTGTAATCGTCTTTATATCGGTGTTTATGTGTTGATTGTGATTGTGAATTGGATTTTTGTTGGACTGTTTAGTTGGTGCGTGTTTGAAATACAATTATTATTATTATTATTATTATTTTCAGTCTTTATTATGAGCATTTATTATGGTTGTATTGTAACACTTTAGTCAAACATGTTCCTTGTTAATAATCATTATTGTTTTTCAACAGTGCCTTTGTTCTTTGGCTGCTGTGATCTTATCTGATGGAGGTTGAGCCAAGGGACGGATGTCGCGTTGGGGTTGTTTGACGGTTAGTAAACTTGTGGTTTTTTATCGTTTTATTTTTAATAATTACCATAACCTAACCTTAACTAACTGTCGTAGTGATGAGTTTGCTGTTGTAGTGATGCGTTTTCTGTTGTAGATATTAGTTTGCTGTTGTAGTGATGCGTTTTCTGTTGCTAGAGTTGAGTTTTGCTGTTGTGAGATGCGTTTTCTGTTGCTGGGAGATGCGTTTTCTGTTGTAGGGAGGTTGTTGCTGTTGTAGAGCTGAGTTTTCTAACCGAACACTATAGTTATCCATTACTTATTATACATTAAGCTGCTAGGTTGGAAACTCTTCTCTACAACAAAAAACTTTTCTCTACAACAGAACACTCAATCTCTCTACAGGAAAGGCTATCTACAAAAACAGAAGGTCATCTTCTACACAGAAAAGGGCATCATCTCTACAACAGGGACACTCCTAACAATTACTATAATAAATCAATCTTATAGCTGAACACTATTAATATCCTTTCTAACTAAACATATAATATCTTTCCAAGCTACTATAATACTTTCAACCACCTTTAGCTAGCGTTCATAACCTCTTATGGGGTATCCTATTATTACCTCTTTGGGTCGTTCCTACCTCCCCTTCTACTATCTTAAAATACCCCCCTTTAACAATCCTTTCTAACCACCTTTGCCCTAATCCCCGTTCTAAACTTTATAAGTAATCCGTTCTACCCCTCCTTTAGCTAATCGTTTACTTTAGCTAATCCGTTCATACCTCTTAGAATCCCTTACAATTTGTTTCATACCACATTTTACATCCTTTCCATAACTCTTTAGCTCCTTTCACAATTTTAAGCCACTTTCTGAAATTATTGCAAACCATTCACCTGTCTTCTGGATATCAATCAATGCCATATCCCTCCCT
>LJIJ01005953.1:0-10548 GCA_001718145.1 Orchesella cincta
ATATAGCTACTCTTGCCGCCCTTAGGCAGCAACGTATTTATGAAAAACACCCAAAACTCAACTTATAGGTTTGTGCATCAAGTTCACTTAAAACGGAAATAAAGCTCGTTCAATTCTACTTGCTAGCATTTGAAGAAAAAGAAATTTCGACTGTATTTGTTTTTGCTTTCAAAGCGTCGGCTGGTATCGAATGATCGTTACTTCATCCATGCTTCGTTTTTGCTCTAGGTCTTATCTTTACCATAGCCGATTTATGCCATTTTATAAAAATATAGCATGTTTGATAGGGGTTTTAAAATCGATTGTACTAGAAACAAATGAGTGTATAGGTTTCAGTCATTAAAACAACACACAAACGGCATTTCAGTATGCTCAGTTTTTAGTTTTCTATTGATCGGTCAAATCATGTTTTGTGCATGACCTTTAACTTATGCTTAGCATATATATAAGCTTGAAGATAGGGTGATGCAACTTGTGTTCGCCCAATTTTATTTGTGTGACGCTCAGGTACGCTAAATTGATCGTCAGCGTAGCAACAAAGAGTAATTAGTGTGAACAATAAATCTTATTGCATTCTGGACTTGCGTAAATGTGTAAAAGTATGACGTGTATGAAAAATTAAATCCCATTAAATAAAGTAGAATTTCATACTAAATTCTCAGTAAGAGCTGAAAAAAAATACGACGGGAGAAATGAAAGTCTTGGTAATATTTCGCTGCA
The DNA here is from genome assembly GCA_001718145.1 of Orchesella cincta. NCBI lineage: Eukaryota > Metazoa > Arthropoda > Collembola > Entomobryomorpha > Orchesellidae > Orchesella > Orchesella cincta. The sequence goes on from LJIJ01005953.1 coordinate 721, forward strand.
ATTTGTCACAGCCCTTGCAATGACTACAGGGCTTCACGTAAATATACAGTAAACATTTGTAGATTTAGCCAATTTAAAGAATTTAAAGTGATATTTTTCCCATTTTAGACGGCCAAAAAAATGAAGTAAACGAAGCACTTGCATCTGCGGTATGCGAGGGCCAGCAAACGCCATGAAACGGGATCGAGATGGAAAATAGCAACCCTTGAGCACAACTGTTTGGAATGTTGTGTATAATATTCTAACTATGTACTTTTTTTAATAGAACTCTGCAATCAACTGTTGACGATGTACAATAAAATTAATTTAATACGTTATTAAGTATTGCTACTGCATTTATTGTATACTTCATTAGATTAAAAATTAGACAATGTTCAGGGAATGATAAATGATAACCAAGTAATAATTAATTATTTGACATTTCTGAAAAACTTAAGTATGAGAATGTCTGTTTTCTTAGTCCTTTTCTCAAAAATGTCTGTTTTAAAGCATTGTAATATCCATTTAAATTATGATAACCCTTGGAAAGTAGCATCAGGTACTCTAGGGCAGTGCTGGTAACGTTTCAGCGTGAAACGTTTCGTTTCAGCAAATGTTCCAAAAAAATGACAAACGAAACACTCTGAAACAAAACGGAATTGAAACGTTTCACCCTTGAAACAAACTGAAACGAATCACTGAAACGCGTTTCAGTCCGTTTCAGACAGCTATTTACTCATTCGAGATTACCTGAGTCATCACAAGCTTGAAATTTAAACTCAAATGTCAAATAAAAAGTAAATTTGGACCGATTTCACAAAAAATGTGATAGTTTGGCACAAACATTGCCGTATAGACGTCATTTTATACACTATGAAATCCCAAGTAGGTTTAAATATAATGCAACGTCGATAGTAAAGCATAACTTCGTACTCTTTAATAAAAGTGAGCTATAAAACACAAAAGTATTTAATAATGTTTTTATTTATGTTTACTAAAGGCTGTTAATAGTTGGGGACGAGATTTCTATTGGTTTGAGATACCTACAAGTAGCCTAAAATAGGCTACTTTTGTTGTCACGTTGTGATATACTGCCTGAAAACGTGTTTCAATGTGTTTCGTTTTCGTTTCAAGGCGTGAAACGGAACGGGAACGAAACGGAAATCACTGAAACGAAACGTTTCAGTAAAACTTTGAAACGTTTCACCGCTTGGAACGAAACGGATTTCCGTTTCTGAAACCGTTCCCAGCACTGCTCTAGGGTTGCATATGTACTGCAAATGGTGAAATCTTTTTGTGCTGGATTTCCATCAGGCTAATTTATGTGAAAAGGTTTCTTTTAATCTGTGCGTGTTGCGATCACAGAAAAATGTTCCGATGGAACTCAATAGCTGAAAATGTTGGGAAAGTTTGTTTACTGTAATGCAAGCAACACGCGCAATGATATCGTATTTGATAAAAAAGTATTTTAATTTATATCTATTACCTTTGCAATAAACTCCCCATTAACATAAAATATCCCTTTTCCAATCCCACTAGGATTGATATTCAACTCATCAAATAGATTCTGCACAGTGATGGCGTCAAGTCTAAGGCATTCTTGGTTTTCCCTATTTCTAATCCAAGAGCGAAACGCATCTATCTGGAAAATTCATTAGTTCATATAAGTACTCTAAACACTATACGCTTTCTCTTGTCATTATTTTTTGGATACTACGACACGAGATGATGATGAGAGCAAATGTCAACCTTGACTGGAGTTCTGCTAGCATAGTAGTAAGCAGCAGTAGTAATTGTAACATCCGGTAAAACCCACACAGCCATGGTGGAAAGGTGTACGGCAGCACATCAGCAGCATTAGTTCTAAGTACCAGGACACATTCCAAAAAAATGTGGATGTGATGAGTAGTAGTAGTCCCCCAATGCTAAATTCAGACTACAAGTAGAGCGAAACATAAACTCATAAAAGTGTTTAATTTTTCTTCCATCTGTGAAGCTACGTTTTAAGGAACTCAAGCCTCTCGGCAGCTTCTTTCATTGTAATCCAGCAAAAAGGAAACGCCTTGAAACATAGCTCAAAGTTAGAAATGAAGCCAGCTGTAACACATAACCCACAACACCAAGCAGGGCGGTTTCAAACACATTTGTTTTGGCTGAAACATTTGAAACGGAGCCTGGTATAGTTGAATTGGTTTCATCTGTGCTACGGTCAGCGCTAATGACTTCTTTAAGGTAATTCGCATGAATTTGTAGCAATTTCGATACGGACCAATCCATCACGTCATCAAAACAAACATTCCCCAACGAAATAATCCAATAGCCAATATAACCATGCAAGAATGCTGCTCTAGTTGCCCAAAAAAGTCTGTTTCAAAAAAAATTATCAAATTTGGTGCTTTCAATAAAGCCTCTAGCAACGTTTTAAGTTTTCATCGTGTTAAGCGAGTCTACATTACCTTCCTGGTATGAGATCGTGGTGGGAATTTTCCTATTGTATGTACATGCCTTTGATATGGGATGCCAAAATGTCCTCAACAGCAATTTCCTCCTTCGTAGTATTATGTTGAGCAATTGCAAGCAGTAAATACCGGCATTGCAGAATTTAGTAGGAACATAATTGGTATAATTTCTTGTTTTCCATACATTCATAAAAACTTTGTTTAAGTTCCAGCAGCATGATAAACAACGCCAGAAGAGTGCATACAACACACACCGTCTAAATTTCAAAAAAACTAAAAATATTTGTAGCTTCTTTTCGAGTAAAGTATGCGCGCAAAACCCTACCAGACGACTAGTTCCCCAATAATGCTTTCTTGGAAAGAACGGATGGAATTAGAAGGGGAAGTGAATGCAGCACAGGTAATTGGGGAAACTTGGGACAACGTTATAATCAAGGGCTTCAGTTTCAGAAAGAGACAGGATAAACGATACGCTCGTGTTTCTCTTCATAAAACGCGTAATCAAGGTTGTGATTCTGACTGTTGTTATATTTTCATGAGAAATGACACAAATAATTTTCCGTCCGGAAGGGATACTTTGTCTAAGTGATTCAATGACTATTTTTTGGTAAATAGGGCAAACATAATATTCCCTCAGGAAGGGGATACTTTCGTCTAAGTCCGCATTCAGTGATCGTATTTAGGTAAATAGGGCCCAACAGCAAAAGAATGTATTTTGATAGTGTTTTACAAACTATGGAACAACTGGTGTCCAAGAAAAGAATGATTAGATTTTTGTTGGTATGGAAGCATACATAACCGTTTTTTCCTTTGTCCATCCTTCACACATCGTGAAATGATATTCTAAGCATTTAGTGCAGGTTTCAAATTTAGACTACTTATTTCCTGACATATAAAATAATTTATGCAAACCAATCAGTCAAGCAATGAGGGAACAAAATTTAATGTTGCGGTTAGCTTTGTGACGTCTACACGCATCATTACATTATGTTCATGTCAAATTCTGATATCTCGCTTTATTAAAATCTGAAGCATATTTAGTTGTAATGAAGTTTTTTGTTCACTTTCATTGTGGCATGTCCGTAACAATCTTTTACGCATGTCACAATGAAAAATTCAACAATCTTTTTAAAATAGGAAGACGAAATTGTTGTCTAAAAACATCAAAGTCAGTTCAAAACAACAGAAAAGGTTTGGCATTGAAAAAAACGTCCTGTATATCTTTTAGTGATAATCACTATATTGTCGGTAGTAGTACGTACAATATTTAAATTTTTCCAATGGCCAAACCTGTTTCCTGTTGCTTTTGAACTGGACCTTTGCATTTTTTAGACAACAATTTCGTCTTCCTATTTTAAAAAGATTGTTGAATTTTTCATTGTGACATGCGTAAAAGATTGTTACGGACATGCCACAATGAAAGTGAACAAAAAACTTCATTACAACTAAATATGCTTCAGATTTTTAATAAAGCGAGGTATCAGAATTTGACATGAACATAATATATGATGCGTGTAGACGTCACAAAGCTAACGCAACATTAAATTTTGTTCCCTCATTGCTTGACTGATTGGTTGCATAAATTATTTTTATATGTCAGGAAATAAGTAGTCTAAATTTGAATCTGCACTAAATGCTTAGAATATCATTCACGATATGTGAAGGATGACAAAGGAAAAAACGGTTATGTATGCTTCCATACCAACAAAAATCTAATCATTCTTTTCTTGGACACCAGTTGTTCCATAGTTTGTAAAACACTATCAAAATACATTCTTTCTGCTGTTGCCCTATTTACCAAATACGATCATGAATCGACTTAGACAAAGTATCCCTTCCCGGAGGGAAATTATTTGTGTCATTTCTCATGAAAATAGTAACAACAGTCAGAATCACACCTTGATTACGCGTTTTACGGAAGAGAAACACGAGCGTATCGTTGTATCCTGTCTCTTTCTGAAAACTGAAGCCCTTGATTATAACGTTGTCCCAAGTTTCCCCAATTACCTGTGTGCATTCACTTCCCTTCTAATTCCATCCTTCTTTCCAAGAAAGCATTATTGGGGAACTATTCGTCTGGTAGGTTTTGCTACTTTACTCGAAAAGAAGCTACAAATATTTATTTAGTTTTTTTTGAAAATGTAGACGGTGTGTGTTGCATGCAATCTTCTGGCGTTGTTTATCATGCTGCTGGAACTTAAACAAAGTTTTTATGAATGTATGGAAAACAAAGAATTATACAATTATGTTATCCTACTAAATTCTGCAATGCCGGTATTGACCTACTTGCAATTGCTGAACATAATACTACGAAGGAGGAAATTGCTGTTGAGGACATTTTGGCATCCCATATCAAAGGCATGTACATACAATAGGAAAATTCCCACCCACGATCTCAATACCAGGAAGGTAATGTAGACTGCTTAACATGATGAAAACTTAAACGTTGCTGAGCTTTATTGAAAGCACCAAATTATTGATAATTTTTTGAAACAGACTTTTTGGGCAACTAGAGCATTCTTCATGGTTATATTGGCTATTGGATTATTTCGGTTGGGGACTGTTGGTTTTGATGACGTGATGGATTGGTCCGTATCGAAATTGCTACAAATTCATGCGAATTACCTTAAAGAAGTCATTAGCGCTGTCCGTGCACAGATGAAACCAATTCAACTATAAGCTCAGTTTTGAATGTTTCAGCCGAAACAAATGTGTTTGAAACCGCCCTGCTTGGTGTTGTGGGTTATGTGTTACAGCTGGCTTCATTTCTAACTTTGAGCTATGTTCAAGGCGTTTTCCTTTTTGCTAGGATTACAATGAAAGAAGCTGCCGAGAGGCTTGAGTTCCTTATAAACGTAGCTTCACCAGATGGAAGAAAAATTAAACACTTTTATGAGTTTATGTTTCGCTCTACTTGTAGTCTGAATTTAAGCATTGGGGAACTACTAGCTACTCATCACATCCACATTTTTTTGGAATGTGTCCTGGTACTTCGAATAATGCTGGCTGATGGTGCTGCCGTACACCTCTCAACCATGGCTGTGTGGGTTTTACCGGATGTTACAATTACAACTGCTGCTTACTACTATGCTAGCAGAACTCCAGTCAAGGTTGAGATTTGCTCTCATGTCATCTCATGTCGTAGTATCAAAAAAAATGACAAGAGAAAGCGTACAGTGTTTAGAGTACTTATATGAACTAATGAATTTTCCAGATAGATGCGTTTCGCTCTTGGATTAGAAATAGGGAAAACCAAGAATGCCTTAGACTTGACGTCATCACTGTACAGAATCTATTTGATGAGTTGAATATCAATCCTAGTGGGATTGGAAAAGGGATATTTTATGTGAATGGGGAATTTATTGCAAAGGTAATATATAAATTATTTTTTTATGAATACGATATCATTGCGCGTGTTGCTTGCATTACAGTAAACAAACTTTCCCAACATTTTCAGCTATTGAGTTCCATCGGAACATTTTTCCTGGTGATCGCAACACGCACAGATTAAAAGAAACCTTTTCACATAAATTAGCCTGATGGAAATCCAGCACAAAAAGATTTCACCATTTGCAGTACATATGCAACCCTAGAGTACCTAGATGCTACTTTCCAAGGGTTATCATAATAAATGGATATTACAATAAAACAGACACTAAGAAAACAGATTTCAGAAATGTCAAATAATTAATTATTACTTGGTTATCATTTATCATTCCCTGAACATTGTCTAATTTTTAATCTAATGAAGTATACAATAAATGCAGTAGCAATACTTAATAACGTATTAAATTAATTTTATTGTACATCGTCAACAGTTGATTGCAGAGTTCTATTAAAAAAAGTACATAGTTAGAATATTATACACAACATTCCAAACAGTTTGCTCAAGGGGTTGCTATTTTCCATCTCGATCCCGTTTCATGGCGTTTGCTGGCCCTCGCATACCCGCAGATGCAAGTGCTTCGTTTACTTCATTTTTTGCCGTCTAAAATGGCGGAAAATATCACTTTAAATTCTTTTAAATTGCTAAATCTACCAAAATGTTTACTGTATATTTACCTGAACCCCTGTTGTCATTGCAAGGGCTGTGACAATTGCAGCGAATATTACCAAGACTTTCATTGCTCCCGTCGTAATTTTTTCAGCTTCTTACTTGAGAATTTAGTATGAAATTCTACTTTATTTAATGCGACTTAATTTGTCTTACATGACATACTTTTACACAATTACGCAAGTCAGAATGCAATACGATTTTATGGCTCACACTAATTACTCTTTGTTGCTACGCTGACGATCAATTTAGGTACGTGACATCACACAAATAAAATTTGGCGAACAAAAGTTGCATCACCTATCTTCAAGCTTATACATATACTAACATAAGCTAAAGATCATGCACAAACATGATTTGACCGACAATGAAAACTAAAAACTGACATACTGAAATGTCGTTTCTGTGTTGTTTTAATGACTGAAACGTATACACTCATTTGTTTCTACCACAATCGATTTAAAAACCCTATCAAACATGCTATATTTTTATAAAATGACATAAAATCGGCTATGGTAAATATAAATAGAGCAAACTAAGTATGGATGAAGTAAACGATCAATTCGTATACCAGCGTACTTGAAAGCAAAACTAAACAATTTCTTTTTTCTCCAAATGCTTTGCAAGTTGAGTTTATTTCCGATTTCAAGTGAACTTGACGCACATATGGACATTCTGCTATAGATAAATCGACACTTTTTAATATAGAAACCCTGGATGGATGGAAGCGAATGTTAGATGGTTCATTTATTCCAGTGGGTTTGGTAGATAAAATCAATGCCATTAAGTCATTATCAACTATTATGAACTATATCAGGTACTGTAAATTTTATTGCATTAATATATATACGAGTAATTCCACCAGCTTTATGAAAGTCGATTGCCTCTCAAAAATTTTTCCAGCTGAAAATTATGCTAATATTATAGACCACATTTACGTAATGCCAGGATAGATGGTCAATCTGGTGGGGCAAGTTAAGACATTTGAAGCAGGGCAATAAAAGAATCCACATGGGCAGTTAAAGGGACGCCAGTTTCTCCTACGTTTATCGTTCGATTGACCTGAAATTTGAACACATATAGCTAACAACATTCCCTAGGGGCGAAATCAAGGGTTTTTTGAAATTCGAAAAAATGCGCGCGAAACTTTGAAAACCAAAATTTTGTAAATTTTCAGTTATAAAAATTTCAATTTTTACAAATAATTTTAAAACACGTTAAATCCAATATTATGGTGTTAAAGTTACTTTCAATTAGTTTCGTTGAAGATAATCTGAGATTTTGAAAAAATTTTAGTACATAATTTGGTTTTCAAAGTTTCGCGCGCCATTTTTTTCTGAATTTCAAAAAAACCCTTGATTTCGCCCCTAGGGAATGTTGTTAGCTATATGTGTTCAAAATTTCAGGTCAATCGGACGATATAACGTAGGAGAAACTGGCGTCCCTTTTAACTGCCCATGTGGATTCTTTTATTGCCCCTGCTTCAAATGTCTTAACTTGCCCCAACCAGATTGACCATCTATCCTGCATTACGTAATGTAGTCTATAATATTAGCATAATTTTCAGCTGGAAAAATTTTTGAGAGGCAATCGACTTTCATAAAGCTGGTGGAGTTACTCATACATTAAAATATTAGTTGTGATGTGGAAGTAGAACCACCGAGAAGCAAAACAACTGTACACCGAATGTAATACAGTTTTTATATCTTTTGCTAAAAATTATGCATGCTTCTCCCGTTTCTCAGGATCTTTCATTTCCGGATTATAAATCTAGTATTATACAATTTCCACATTCAGTATATATATGAAGATGAAAGGATTGTATTTTCAAAGTACCCATGCATCAAAAGTATTGACTGTTGGAACATTCTGAGGCAGCTGAAAACTCAATGCGAATTAAAATAATACCATATCTGCCTGCTTAATTTCCAGACTAAAAATTATTTCACATTAATTTGAGTTTTGAAAATCAGCGTAATAATTTCACTTCATTAGCAAGCATTAACTGAGGTCAAGTAATGATAATGATACATCACAAAGGCACCCGGAAAGCTGCCCCGAACATTTAATTTAACGTTTCAAATTTGTCACCTTAAATCTAATTCATTTTTTACGGAAGCAACAGAGTTAAGGTAGTTAAATGCATGGAAATGCTAAAAACCCTGTACTTTTCTCATTCTCGTACAAAACAAGAATATAATGATTACATCGAATGATAAAGTCACTGTTAAACATTAGTTTTCTATGGTTAGTTTTCTACAGATTGTAATTTGCATTCTCCAATGATATAAGGGAAAATAAAAATAAACTATACTATAATTTCAATAAATGGATTACGATATTTTTTTTATTTGTTCACAAATCACACTAAAAGTTGACATAATATTGCTTCCTTCCCCAATTTAATTTATCTGAGAATTCTAAATTCAGTTGCTTTGTTTGTACGATCTTCCAATATCAATATACATATACAAAAGAGAGAAAGGAGAGAATTTTACCCATATTGTACAAACAGGTCCCATAACTTAAACAATGGCATTCAGATAAGCTGAGAATTCTAGTTTAAGAGAAGGTTGCGTTGTTCTCTCCGTCAGTTTATAAATACGTAATGTTCGAATATGAATAAATAAAGCGTTCTACACGTTCTAAAAAACATTGGTACAAAGCTTGTATTCGAGTTACATTGACATCTCGTTGCTTTGCGTAATTTTGCATGCGTAAAGTAGGCTACACTCGCTATCCTGTAACAACCGATAGTGAAACTTTTTGTCACAACTCTTAAATTGCTCGTATCCCTACATTTTCCAATTTTAACTTCACGTAAATTTACATGCCCTAGTACCAGTAAATCGATTTAATAATGAATAATACATTACATTAGGTGGGTTCCCAACTACTTACTTGGTTTCTTGCTTATTTAATTATATCACTAAATATCAGAAACATTCAACTCCAGGTGAAGTATTACGTTATGTCATGGTAAAAACTTACTACGCATACAATGTACTTCACAACAGAGTAATGGGGACATCAAGAATTAAATATGACGGAGGGATAGATATGATGTATGAAGGGAAGCATGAACAGTTCGATCATACGACTAGAAGTCCTTAGTGAACAACGAATTTTTATTTTTCGTGTTGAAATTTCGCTTTTTCAAATGAAAAGGTCTTATCCACCGTGATTGTGATATTCAGTCTAGATTTGTTTATTATAAGACTTATTAAATTTGCCATTAGTGCAACATAACATTAGTTGCTTTTTGGCTTAATCTGTCCCAAAAAGTAGCTTTCTCGATTTTATTTTAACTTCTCTCTAAGCGTTTGCCAAGCTGAG
>LJIJ01005954.1:0-10546 GCA_001718145.1 Orchesella cincta
CATTATGACAATGCAATTTACTAAATACACATTGCGAATCATCTACTGTGAAAGGTTAGGTTTATAATATCGGTTGTGTATTATAAACGATTTCGTAAGGAGGATTTTTATTTAACATAGGTTTTCGGGTGCATATATGTAAAACAGCGTTGGTACCAGGGTTTTGGGTTAGGTATTAGTTTCTAAAAAAGTCCTCTGTCTGGTAAGCACTGGAGAATTACTAAGCTCTTATAATAAAACCACCTAAGGAATAATATGTATATGATATCTAATTCTCGGGGCATTTATACATCCCAGAGAGATCATGTGGTTAAACCATTACGATCAAATAGATGGCAAATTACTGGGGAGTTTGCTCTAAAATTTGTAAATTTCCCATTCCGTCATGTGTTATAGACTAATTATTTGCTGGGAAAAAAAGAACCTGCCAAGAGTAGATAAAAAGGTGGTAAAATTTTAGTAAAAGTTCATGCCAAATATTCACAGAAGTGGTTAAAGTTACATGTGGTACTTTCCTCTAGTAACCTGTAAATTTCGGGTTAAAACGTAGTACCGTTATATTATGCCAATAAGAAAAACAGAAAGAAGTTTATTTTTTCCAGGTAATTGAAATATGTAGGGATACGCTGTAGCAAAACACCACAGAAACGACGGGTCTTGTAAGGAGCGACACAACCCCACGTAATTAAAATTTTGACAGAGAGATTTAAGCTTGGCTAGAGGAAGTTCTTCATGCTAAAGAAGAGTCTACAAATGTAATATCTTTACAATATTACATTAGTGTTAAATTTTTGTTGTTCGACAATACCTTCAAATCGCGCTGTATACGTATATGAATCAAACATTTCTGTGAAGCATTTCCAGGCTCCCTTCCAGGTTTAGAATAGCATACTCTACTGTTGGTCTGGCATGTAGAACGAGGATCGCCAAAACACGTATGTAAACTAGAATTTTCATGTTTGGTTTATTTGAGAATAGTGCTAGATTGGTTTCTCTTTCAAATAATGGCAGACAAAAGGCGAAATGGACTTTTAATGACTATTTTTACTAATATTTTACGGACAATCCGCAAATTCCTTTACTTTTTGTATTACGTATGAATAATAGTGAAGGGTTACTTTTTTCTCATCAGATCATTTTTATATTTCAAAAATATTTTACTAAAAGAACACGTCACATTCCTCAAATTATGAGTTGACAAACAGGCAGAATATCCAACGACAACTGACACAGTTTTATAAACTCAGTGTAGTTGAGTTTTTCGTTTCCTTAGTTCTGCAATCGATATAAACATCCGACACTGGCGCAGAACCCATAAGAAAACATTGGAAGCATTGTTAGATAGGCTTACTCATTCCATTAGCAGTGATGCTATGTGAAGCTATATAAAAAGGGTATTTTTAATTTAAAAATTCAGTTCTTTCGACAGTTCCCTTTCGGACTTCGTATTTTATTTTCAACGTTTATTTTAAATGAAATAAGGTTAATACTAAGGAAAATATGAAGACTTTATACTTTACACTGTATCAAGTGCTTTTCCAGCGTGATACCATCAAGTCGTTATACTTATGAAGCGCTTGATTAAAAAGATGTTGTAGTTACGAAGCGCTTGCAAAGCTATTGTGCTCATTAGTTGTGAAAAGTACTTGCCTAGATGAACATTTCTGTGTTTTATAGCTCGTAGTACATCCCCAGAGGTGCTTCGTCCTCCGATTTAGCGAATGTTTCATGAGTCTCCAAAACACGCTTCCTCAAACCGACCCGATCGCTTGGAACCACATTTGACATAAATATTTTCGTGCAAGATTATCACATAAACCTTGATACTGGAAGTGGTAGAGAGTAAAATGCATCCAATTATTTCTCTGTCCAAGTCCTGTCACTATCACCGTTTCACGTTCTTACGTTTTGAAGCTATGCAGACAAAGTGTTGTTCTATCAGACTGTCGTGCCCATTTCCTTTCAAAAGATGAAGAAAATGTCATCTTTCTCTACTTGACACTGTCAATCAAATTGCATTTCAAACAAAGTAAAATGTTTGTTGATTGTGGTTGCAATGAATACCAATATTTTATGGCAATAATAGCGGTTATGCTACTAAAAAGATATTTTTTAGTACAAATTCACTTAGAAATCGGCACGAATTATTTCCCAAAAGTTTTATAGAGTTTAGTGTTTTATGATATCTTATTTAAAATCAACAGCGAATGTTTTATTTTATATGAAGAATGGGATATTTTCGTGGATCATGCGCGGTGGGGTGTTGTCTGTGCGATACTTCTCAAACAAAACAATCCCTAATCAACTTAAACTTTGGCATACTGTTAGTCAAGGCGGACGAACCCTATTGACTTTCAGCTAAATCCGTTGACTAATCATAGTTAAGTTAATCATAAATTAGAGTTATCAATTGCATAAGAGTATAACACCTGTAACAAATGTATCACAGTGCCCCATTGAGGACCAGCGCTAATTACAAATTCCATGGAGTTGTTAGAATAGGGATATATGTGAAGGAGGACGTTAATATTATAAGTATAATAAGACGATAAAATGCATTAGGAGTGAATAAGTGACAATTAAGGTATAGTGAAATTAAGGAGGATACAAGTATTAGAAGAATTGAGGGGTAAGTACTAATTAAGGAGGATAAAAGATAATTAAGACGTTAACCTGAGGATGCCGTTAGTCATAATTATGGAGGATAAGTGATAATAATTAAAGACGAAAAGTGAAATTACAGGAAGATTAAGTTGATGATTAAGAGATAACCTGACGGGGGAAAGTCATATTAATGGAGATAAGTGATAACTAAGACGATAACTGACAATAGGAAGATAGTAATAATTAAGAGATAAACTGAGGAGTAAGTCATAATTATGGAGATTAAGTGGATAACTAAGGACGATAACTGACAATAAGGAAGATTAGTGATAATTAAGAGATAACTGAGGAGGGTAAGTCATATTATTACTAATCTTCCTTAATTGTCAGTTATCGTCCTTAGTTATCACTTATCCTCCATAATTATGAGCTTACCCCCCTCAGTTATCTCTTAATCATCCACTAATCTTCCTTAATTTTCACTTTTCGTCTTTAATTATCACTTATCCTCCTTAATTATGACTTACCATCCTCAGTTATCTCTTAATTATCTTTTATCCTCCTTAATTATGACTTACCCTCCTCAATTATCTCTTAATTATCTTGTATCCTCCTTAATTGTCACTTATCATCCTTAATTGTCACTTATTCACCCTAATTGTCATTTTTATCGTTCTTAATTATCACTTATCCTTCTTAATTATAACTCGTCCTCCTTCACACTATCCCCTATTCTACAACTCCATGGAATTTGTAATTAGCGCTGGTCTCAATGGGGCACTGTGATACATTTGTTACAGTGTATACTCTATGATGAAACTTAATTATGATTACTTAACTATGATTAAGTCAACGGATTTAGCTGAAAGTCATAGGTTCGTCCCCTTGACCTAAACAATCAGTATGCCAAAGTTTAAGTTGATTGGATTAGTTTTGATTGAGTTATCGCACAGACATCCCGCCACCCGCATGACGAAAATATGCCCATTCTCATATAAAATACAAACATTCTGTTTGATTTTAAATAAGATACCATAAAACACTAAACTCTATAAAACTTTGGGAAATAATTCGTGCTCGAATTTCTAGTAGCATAACCCTATATTACCCCATAAAAATATTGGAATTACATGCAACCAATCAACAGACATTTTACTTGTTTGAAATGCAATTTGATTGACAGTGTCAAGTAGAGAAAGAATGACATTTTCTTCATCCTTTTGGAAGGAAATGGGCACGGACAGTCTCTAGAATCACACTTTGTCTGCATAGCTTCAAAACGTAAGAACGCTGAAACGGTGATAGTGACAGACTTGGACAGAGAAATAATTTGGATGCATTTTACTCTCTACCACTTCCAGTATCAAGGTTTATTGATAATCTTGCACGAAATATTTATGTGCAAAATGTGGTTTCCAAGCGGATCCGGTCGCGGTTTTGAGGAAGCCGTCAGACTGATAAACATTCGCTAAATCGGAGACGAACACCTCTGGAGAGATGTACTACGAGCCTTATAAACACAGAAATGTTCATCTAGGCAAAGTACTTTTCACCAACTAATGAGCACAAGAGGCTTTCAAGCGCTTCGTAAACTACAACATCTTTATTTAATCAAGTATAACGACTTGATGTATCACGTTTACAAGCACTTGATACACTGTAAAGTATAAGTCTTCATATTTCCTTAGTATTAACCATTTAAAATAAGTTGGAAGTCCAAAAGGGAACTGTCGAAAGAACTGAATTTTTAAATTAAAAATACCCTTCTCAGATAGCTTCACATAGCATCACTGCTAATGAATGAGTAAGCCTATCTAACAATGCTTCCAATGTTTTCTTATGGGTTCTGCCAAGTGTCGGATGTTATATCGATTGCAGAACTAAGGAAACGAAAAACTCAACTACACTGAGTTATAAAACTGTCAGTAAAATTGTCGTTGGATATTCTGCCTGTTTTGTCAACTCATAATTTGAGGAATGTGACGTGTTCTTTTAGTAAAATATTATTTGGAAATATAAAAATGATCTGATGAGAAAAAACGTAACCCTTCACTATTATTCATACGTAAATACAAAATGCTAAAGGAATTTGCCGGATTGTCCGTAAAATATTAGTAAAAATAGTCATTAAAAGTCCATTTCGCCTTTTGTCTGCCATTATTTGAAAGAGAAACCAATCTAGCACTATTCTCAAATAAACCAAACATGAAAATTCTAGTTACATACGTGCTTTGGCGATCCTCGTTCTACATGCCAGACCAACAGTAGAGTATGCTATTCTAAACCTGGAAGGGAGCCTGGAAATGTTTCAGAAATGTTTGATTCATATAGTAACAAGCGATTTGAAGGTATTTCGAAACAAAAATTTAAAACTAAATGTAATTGTAAAGACTCTTCTTTAGCATGAAGAACTTCCTCAAGCCAACCCTAAAATCTTCTCTGTCAAAATTTTAATTACCTGTGGGGTGTCGCTCCTCAGATCCGTCGTTCTGTGGTGTTTGCCTACAACATATCCCGACATATATTTCAATTATCTGGAAAAAACTTCTTTCTGTTTTTCTTATTGATTACTTTCAAGGTTAACTATTAACTACATTATTTTTACGTTTTTTAGAGATTTTATATAGCTTTCCAATTTTAGTGCAATTTTAACGTTTATAGAGCGACAAGTTAAATTTTTAACAATTGATTACATTTTTAGAGCAATGCTCCACGTTTTTAGAGCGATTTTGAACATTTTGAGAATGAGTTTAATTAATAAACTGATTTTAATTAAATTTAAGATACTTTGTCGGCCTTTTTTTGCAATTCAATGCTTAATGACGGCACATAATTGAGCTATTTGGCGCTGAAAAATTTCAATTTTCAAAACATTAGGATTCACCCTTTATGGTCCGACAGACATGCCAAACTTTAGTTCATCCTTTCCTCCATTCCTTTCCTCTCCTTTTTCCTTCCTACCCACTCCTTTCCTCTCCTCCCCTCCAGACCCGTTTTTTTCTCCCGTTTGTCTTCCTCTAGCCCACTATAGAGCTATAGAAGATTCTACACCCACGCATATTCGTTAGTGTGTACTTTCACTTCTAGTTTTTCCTGTATAAAAAACGCAGGCATTTAAATATTGGGAGCATATAATGCAAATAAGCATATTGCTGTGCTCTGAAGGACAGTTATTAGATTGAATCAAAAAGCTATTTACATAATAGACATGGCTGTATACAAGCATATTCCTGCCAAATTTTGAACTAAATTATATGTAATTATAGGATTAATCTATATGGATTTTAGCAAAGCGGAAGAAATTATTTTAAAATTAAAGAATTATTTACACCTTTCGCTAGTCACATTAATTAAAATTGGTTTAGTAGAAATTAGAGGAAAATTTGAAATTAATATTGGACCTTCTGACTGATTGACACATAATCTTAGTCCAGCATCCTCAGTCTTGGAATTTAATTATTCTATTAATTTTATGACAAAAAGGTATATACCACATATATTGTCAAATACTGAGCTCTTATAACCTTTGGAAAATAATTTGAGTTTGAATTTCCAAAATTAATTTTAGATCAAATGTACCACACTTTTCAAATACCATAATTGCTTAGACACCACTGCACTTAAGTAGTTTAACAACCTTTTAGTCAGGAACGCGTAAGGTAACATTCAGTATGTTAAAAACTATAGGTTTCCTGCCGTCCCTTATTGGCAGCTACACCCGATCCAGTCGTTTTGGTTATAGCTACAAATGGAATAATGAAACTGGTCGAGTTTGTGTAGCCAAAAAACGCAAAACTTTAGTATGGTGCTTCATAATATGGTTAGTTGCAGCCATAAATGGCATCGCATTAAGAAAATATAAAAACGATGGTGATATTGTCCAACTCAGTCTAAGCATCATCGGCCAAGCCGCACTTCTAGCTTCCGGATATGCAATTTGGTTGAATTTCCTGCATTCCGAGTCCTGCTCGAAATTCCTAAATTCTCTGCTTGAAATAGAAGAAAAATTGGAATGTAATTTGATATTAATATTTTCAATTTTATCCAACGTTAAGCTAACTTATATCATTCTTTCAGATGATTCATCTGTAATGGAAAAGAAATCGGTTAGAATGGCGATTGCTTGTTGCAAAACTTTCCAAATTCTTGAACTCACCACACCTTGGTTAACGGCGTTTGGTTCTGCGCTGTTTCCGTGTACTGCCGTGAATCTTTTGGCATCAATCAACCCATTGTGTTACAATCCAAGTACGGAATCTGTTTCATACTTCAAGAAGGCAGTTGAGTTCCTCACTGTTGCATCTCTAAACGGACTAGTTTGGAAGGTAATGTTGGTCTTTGGAGTTCTGCACAATAATCACATTGTGGTTGGCTTTTGCTGTCAGGCTGTGGTCCTAAAGATAATTCGAAACTCGGCATTCAACCCAACGCTGTACAAAATGGAGTGGCTTTTGAATATGCAATTCAATAAATTTCATGGACCTTGGCTCTTCACTGTCATGTGTGTGGTCTGCGCAGGACAGGCTTCTACAATGTATGTTCTATTCCAAGCAATAACATCATCTGGAACTAATTCTATTCCTGTACCACTGACAGTCTGGAATGCGGGAGTTTCTCTGATACTGATTCTTATAAATTTGTATGTATTTGGGGTTGGTGGATCTCTTCATACGTTGTCCGTGGATATATTAGAGCGTGCTCGACTACTTGATGGCAAGGGCTACGAAAGAATGAAAAAGGCGGAATCAAAAAGAGTGTTAAGGGCGTGTCCTCCGATAAAAATTGCTCTTGGGATGAACAACTTCTTTGAGAAAGAGACGCCACTAAAGTTGTTGGAGTATTCAATTGAACGGTTCATTGATTTGATGTTGCTCAGTAAAAATTAGGCTACCAAATGCGGTTCCCCCCTACAATAGAAGTTAGGCTTTCAAACCAATTTAAAAAATTTATTTGTTTGCAGAAACTTTTACTTAACTTAATGCAAAGATTCAATTATCGTCTAGTTTAATGTAGAAAATGCATGCATTTCGCCTCCTTATTGTAAGATGTATACAAACAATAACATTAATATATACCACATAAAGTATTAATTGTAATATAACACAAGTTGCTGCTCTGCTACAGTTAGAATTCGTGTTTTAGTAAATAAACAGATGTTCACTAGATATTATAAAGAAAATATTGCAAAATTGAAAGTGATGAAAACAGATAGCACTTCATACTGAATTTACATTTAGTCCAGTATTGTCCTGTTCTGCCTAAGAAGTAAATTAAGCATTAATTAATTAAGAATTAAGCAAACACCAAAACAAAAATTAATATTCATTGAAAGATAGCTTCACATTCAGTTGAAGGTTGTTGTGAATAGTAATGAAATTTTGTGAGTAGGCGTTAAGGAGATCTAAAGATGCCGTTGAAAAACAAAATCCAACAACCATTTGAAATAATTTGATTTCGAGTTTCTACATTAAATCTAGAATACACCAGTTATCCAAAAACAAAATGTGTATCGTTAATACCACATAATGATATCTTGTGGCTGTGTGAACACATTTAAAATTGAATTCATGAATGAAATAGCTAAATTAACTTAGAAAAACAGGGGATTGTGCCTATCGTGTTTCTGTATCGTAGTTTCAATTCCGCTGAATTAATTTTCATGAGTGAATGAATGAATAATTCACTCGAATGATCAATTGAAGAGTTTTCGGTAATATTTTAATAGAACATCGGTAAATTAAGAATTAATTTTCGCCAAACAGTATCGTGAATACGACGACACGGTCAAATTTCTAGCAGTAATAATGGTTTTATCCCATCGAGCTGTTTTAGTGTAACCTTGCTCCAGTTGCTTCTTCAATGGTTAGCTTAACTTGTAACGTACATCAAAGGATGAAATATCTCAAATGGTTTCCTAATAGGAAGTGAGCGAAATAAGAAAAAAATTACAGTGTTGTTGTTTGTAAAACGAAGGTCAAACTTTGGCAAATCTGACTTGACTTTGCACTAACCGAAAATTTGTTTATATGGAACAAAAATATTTGCATTGTACCGTATATTTTATAGTAATACTGTACAGATACCAGATTGTTTCAGCTGAATACCTTGACAAGACGATGTTCTGAAAAAATAATGCAAATTATAAAGAAGAGTATGGATGGTATTCAACATCTGGGACGCCGAGGAGAATATTAAAATGTATTAATCGTAATGGAGAATAAATACAGGCACGTGACAGGGACGGCTACCAGGGCCGTGGCAACAAAAAATCCTGGAGATACCAGGTCGGCCCGGCACAAAAACCCGGCTTCTTAAGTAGAAACACGATTTGAATGATTGTGAACAAAATTCGTTTACCAAACTGTGTAATTGACCAAGAAAAACCTTATTACCGCAACATAATTTCCAGTATTTTAATTTAAAAAATCTTTGTTAGAAATAAAAACAACAAATGTTAGCCAAAGCATCGATAAAGTACCACAAACTGAGTGTATGATTTACCGATCTTGTTCAAATGCATACAATGGATACGATCGTGCCAAAAAATTTAAAAACATGACAAAGGTAGTACTCACATAAAAGTACTGCTGTTTACTATAAAGGCGGCATCCTACAATAATCCACGAATTGCGTCCCCTAAAATTTTAAAATTCTGATTGGGACTAAATATGAAGAAATAACAACAACCGGATGCTGAAAATACTTAGGGCTACTGTAAAACTACTGGTGGCTACTATACAAGTACTTACGACTATCTGGGATACAGTGTTTAATACTTAAAACGGCTTACTGTAAAATTCTAGCATTGTCGGACGTATTAAAAAAGCTTATGATTACACTGCTGCCAAATACACTAAAAAATATTGAGTCGCCCTCACAATTCAAAATATAAAAACGCAGAATTTTATGAGAAATATTTTCTTCTCAAACACTGCATTCCATAACAGTAAATCTGATTTGCCACAATTATATGAATTTTTAGTTATATGTTGCTACGGTGATATGGTATTTAAAAAATCGTGTTATATTTAGTTTTGTAGGTATTAAAATATTAAATGTTTGATCAACTGGCTCGTTTTGTGCCGGTAGTGGTCTAGAAGCCATACGTTTTAATTGTTTTAATGAAGAATACAAGAGAGATTACATACTGAAAACTACAATTTGTCTCCAAGGAGGGTTATAGGAGTCTTACGGCATGTACGGATTTGTTAATTGGGTATTATGATTGTTGTATTGGATACGATTAATTTATAAAATTGGCTGCGGTTGCTTATCACTGTCTCCAAATGGTTTCTTTCACCCTTTACTAGCTATCTTATCTATGGGTAGGGCCCACAGAGCGACAAATTACGAGCTAAGTATGAGTAGGAAGCCTTTGTGTGGTAATTAGGAAATCCTTGTAGTTGTTTTTCGAAAAGTTCACCACGGCAGATCCCTTCCCTGCTTCTTGAACTCAAGTAGGTCTCTTCGTATAGTAAGGAACTCTTATGGTGATTTGGGGAGAAATGAGAAACACTATCGGAAAATATATCTGGAAATTTTCATGAAAACATTTGGCAGCCACCTTACAACCTTAGTTATCGGGGGAATGCACCTCAAAGCTCCTGCTCTTCTCCAAGCTCTGAGACACTTGTCCAACCTGAGAATATTGAAGTTGGATTACACATCTGTGCATGTATTTATAGAAGCATTTGACCTCCTGTTCTTTCCTGCTCTACCACACTTAACAACGTTGAAACTCAACATCAGCAAAGAAACCCTCAGGAGCAATTTACCCCACAGTTTATTAATGCCTATGCTGATCACCTTGTTTCCTTGAAATTGAAACAAATCTGCACCAATAGGCCACCACTTCAGCAGCATCGCCTAGGGTTGTTACTTGAAGAAGCTCCAACTGCTTGAAATTTTTACCCAACTGCGGAATTCCTAAGGTGCAGCTGCG